>JZKD02S0150446.1:92999-151403 GCA_000966675.3 Picea glauca
ACAGATAAGTCTGATTAGTCCATGGTGGAACAGGCTACTATCGTCCTTTTCTCTGTTAAACCTTTTTAACATTTTGTATAGGCTATGCTGAAAATAGAAAGGCATATTCAATGGATACCCTATAAAATTCATTAACAGTCGCAGGTGGTAGAGAAAAACCAGTCTGTATCGACCCTCACAGGTCACGAATTGTTTAATCACCATCAAAAGGGCATGCCATCGTGGTTTAAGCATCGAAATGGGCATACCTTTGTCACAGGATGTGACCTTTCGCGAGACGAACAGTAGTGGCCATGGCACCTCTTCCACTTTTGAATTTTTAAACCAACGCTAGCCTGTGGCTGCTAACCCGGTGGTAGAACTAATAAACTCCTCATTGATTTCCAACTGAATGTCACCCACCTTGGCTCTACAGCCATCAAAATTCAGGGTGAATTGTTGTGCAAAAAATAAATTAAAACCCTTGAATCGTTGTACAAAGGTGAGCCAACCGTTATCCTCTAAGTCTTTCCGGGCATTGTCGAACAGTAGCAAGGCTTGGCTACCATTCGACTCAATTCGCACCACTGGTGCCATGGAGACGAGCACACGGTAAGTCCAGGTTTTGAATCATAGCATACACAGGAGCAGAGTGCACGAAGGGTTACCCGGGCTAACAGAGGTGAAATAGGGATACGAGCAACATTAATGACATTGTGCGAAGGTGGTGGAGCTATTTTATGGCCTTGCATAATAGTTATTGCCAAGGTACAACCGCCGACGCTTATAGTTGTTCAACCCACTATTGTATAGTTTAACAATCATGTCATTTGCCCGACCAATGAAACCAATGGTAAGTGTATTAATCATTTGCACAAGCAATGGTTATAGCATAGTTTTAAAACCAAACATACAAATCGAAACCAAAACCAACGTTTTGACTATGTGACATGCGTTGTAACAATTCATATCAAGCATTTAACCCATGTGCCAATGCGTTTTGAACTAGGTGTTAGATCAAATGAAATATATCAAGGGTTTAACCATAACACCTGTATATTTTTATGAAACCAAGTAGACCAAATCAAAGAACATATAAATCCAATCGCCAATGAATCACAAAGTCGATCACTCATGAAATGAAACTACATGATCAATCAAAGAATGTCAAATGAGTGCAGATCAAAAGGTCTTGCCAACTGTATAATGATAAGTAAAATGTAAACGCAATGGACATATCGACAAGAAGGGTAACGACAATTCAATAATGATTTTAATGTGACTACGAAAGACCAAGTTTTCATGCTTACAGTCGTGAAAACAAAAACGAAGGTAAATGTGAAAATGTCACAAAAATAAAAGTGTCGTTTATTTGAGAATTGCGACGAAAAACTGATGTTTGCAAAACATGAGTGTAGGCAGCTTATAAGACAGTAGAAAAATGTGAATTGGATGCCAACAGGTACCAAGGCAAGTTTCCCTTCAAATGTTTTAACTATGGAAAAATAGGTCACTTTGAATCTAAGTGTCCACACAAGAAGAAGGACCGGAACTTTGAAGGTGAAGAGACGTACAAATCCAAGAGATTTGGTAAAAAGAAAAGTTTGTGTAAACAATGATGACTCTTCAGGAGACATAGATAATGACTCTTCTTGTGAAGATAAGTTTAATGACTTTATGCTAATGGCCAAAGAGGATTATGACAATAAAATCACAGGAATTGATGTTAATGATGAAGAGGTTGTGGTTGACTTGGAAGGAGAACTGATCAGTGCCCTATAAGAAATTGCTAGACTCAGATCTAAGAAGAAAACGCAAAAATAATTGTTGATACAGTTCGAGAAAGACAATAAAAAACATGATGAAGACTTTGCCCTGCTAAAAGAGCAATTAGGAGAGGCAAAGAAAATAGAGGACATTCCAAAACAACAATTATTAGAGAAGAAGGCAAGATGTGAAGCCTTGGAAGAAGAGGTAGTAAAAACCAGAAAAAGAGTTGGAGAAGTTTAAAGCATTCTGTCTCCAAAATCTTCGAAGAATTAAATCCTCAGCATAACTAAATGACATTTTGAGCAAACAAAGACCCCTTTTTTGAAGACTAGTTTATTTTATGTAAGTGGTTCAAGCAACGAAGAGCTAGAAAGCAAAGAGCCAGTAAAGATGATCAAGTTCCAAGTCAACAGACAATCAGACCATGTGAGTACTATGCCACCAAAATCTAATCAAGACAAGATGATCCCTGATAAAAAATAAAGATATCAGAAGATGGAGCAACAAATGCCAAGAAGAATGCCATCGTTCAGGTACCAAAATTTCTTCCATGGTTACTATTTTTACTGCTCTAATTTTGGTCATAATATTGCAAACTGTCAAATGAAGTTTAGAGACATGCAATTGAGGAGATCAAGAATTAAACAATCTTTGCAACATAGAACTAAGTAGCCAATGAGTAGACAATGTAGCACCAATGACTTTGACCTATTGAACAATGAGCTTGAATGTTATAACTGTCATAACTTTGGCCACAAAGATGCAAACTGCCCTCTGAAGAATTACAAGGCAGATCCAAGGATAAATGCATTAGCTAGAAATGCTAGCACATGGAAAAAGAAAGATAGTGAAAAATGTGGTCTAGTACTTTCAGTTCAAAAACAAAAAGAGCCCTGGTATATATACAGTGGATGTTCCAAGCACATGACTGGAGACAAGGATAAGTTTTTGTTTATAAGTAAAAGCAAAATAGGAAATGTAACCTTTGGAAATGATGAACTAGGTAAAATCAAGGGTAAAGGGATGGTGAGTTTGAGTAATTGTAAAGGAAAATCCTAGGATGTTCTACTTGTAGATGGGATGAAACATAATTTGCTCAGTGTAAGTCAAATGTGTGATAGAGGATGTGAAGTAGTGTTCACTTCCAAAAATTGTAAGATAAAGTATGTAAAATCAGGACAAGTGGTGGTTAAAGGCATAAGGACATAAAATAATGTATATGTGCTGAAAGAAGATAGAGAAGAGTGTCATTGTTACAAGTGAATCCTCCTGCGAACAAGCAGATTCCCTCTTGGTCTCTAGACTCCTAAGGCCAAGACAGAAAAGTTCTTAACGTGGACACTGACATTCCTTTAGGTCTAATTGAGCTAATATACGAGGAAGAAGAATACATATATGTACCGTGTTAATGACGTTTGTCCTTTTGAAATTCAAGCCGAGATTCGATCTTGAGCTCCCTGATAGGTCTTGTAGAACAAACGAGGATACAATGGACTTTCTATTCTACTGAGATTATCTCAAACATAGATCTATATACTGAAGACAAACTCATGTGGAACCAAACATAAGTTTGAAAGAAACAAACCAAGCATTGATATATTAATAAGAACAAGTGAAATCACTTACAATCCTTTGATGAAGGTGCAACAACTTCTTCCAGTTCTCCTTGTCCAACCCCTTTTCTCAATTATTCTACATTGATTTCTTTAATGACATCTTACTTATGGGATCATAAGTTTGGTGTAATTATTGATCTCCATCCCCCCTTCTACCACGAGGAGGCCTCCTTATATAGGCTTGGAGAGGCCTAACCACTTGAGATATATTTGGGATAAGTTGAGCATTCCTCTCCTTCAGTTGTGGATCTCCCCTAAGATCATGTCTTAACCCAAGATTCGAACCCAACTACCTTAAGATATTGAGGGGATTGTCCCTTGATTTCCTCCAACAAAAAAAATTTCGCCCAAAAAATGTTAGAGATCCCTCAAAAGGGGCACAGAGCGCTGGAACTCTCCCCTAGAAGAGGGTACAGAGCACTAGCAATCCCTAGTAGTGGGTAGGGGAGCGCTCCCTTCCAAAAATGATATTTTAGTGGTTTTCGCAGTGGCAAAAGGCTTGTACTCCTCTGCCAATTGATTTATCTTCTTCAAAACTAGTCTTTGAGGTGTCTTAGTGTCCTTATGATGTCGTTAGAGAGACGACACATGCAATATGATGTTTATGACACTTGTGACCAATATGCGACACTTCCAATATTTTAATGACGACACTAGTCATCATTACAATGAGTAATTTTGATGTGTAACAATCATCTAAGCAAACATAATGAAAGCTGGTTATGGCATAGGAGACTTGCACATCTAAAATTTGACCACTTAATCAAGCTCAAAAATCTTGAGGCAGTAAAATATCTTCCAAGAATATCAAAGCCACAAGATTCTGTGTGTAAAACCTACCAAGTAGGAAAGCTAACCAGGACATAGTTTAAATCCAAGAGCTCTACTTCAATAGAGAAACCACTCCAATTAGTTCATATGGATTTATGTGGACCATCAAGACAGGAAGGTATAAGGAAGGAAAACTACTTTATGATGGTCATTGATGACTACTCTAGACTCACTTGGGTTGCTTTTCTCAAAGAAAAAGATGAAGCATTTGAGAAATTTAAAGTATTCAAGGCTTTAACTGAGACTCAAATAGGCAACGGGATAAAGCAAGTAAGATCAGACATAGGAGGAGAAATTTTTTCAAGTGATTTTAAGGAATTATGTGATAAACATGGGATCAAGAGAGAATACACAATCCCAGAAACTCCATAAAAAAATGAAGTAGTTGAGAGGAAAAACAGAATAGTTCAACAAATGGCCAGGTCAATGATAAATGAGAAAAGAATTGGTCAAACTTACTGGGTAGACGCAATACACACAACAGTCCATATTCTTAACAAAGCCCACCTTAGACCACATAGTGACAAGACACCTTATGAACTATGGTATGGAAGACCTGCTTCAATCAAACACTTCAAAGTCTTTGGGAGTAAGTGCTACATAAAGAATAATAATGAAAACCTTGGCAAGTATGATGACAGGGATCATGAAGGCATATTCTTAGGATATGATACCAATAGTAAAGGATATACATGATTTAATAAAATATTGCATAAATCAGTTGATTGCATTGATTTAAATGTTGATGAAGGAGTCATAGTAAGAGAGGTGAGAAATATTGAGTCTACTACAAAGGACACAACTGAAACTGAATATGAACAGGTCCAGGAATCCAATGGAGAAGAGACACCTAGACAAGAAGAGTCAGGACAACAATCAACATCAAATCCTACCTCCAGAATTACTCAAAAGAATCATCCCGAAAGTTAGATAATTGGTGAGAAAGTCAAAGGTGTACAAACCAGGAGAAGGATAATCAAAGACACCAAGAAATCACATATAGCCTTCATATCCATGGTGGAACCTAAGAACTTTAATGAAGCCAGTAAAGACATAAATTGGTTAAAATAAATGAATGAGGAATTGGACCAAATTGAAAAGAATGAAACTTGGGAACTCGTTCCTAGGCCAACAAATAAAAATGTAATAGGATCCAAATGGGTCTACAAAAACAAGATGAATGAGAAAGGAAATATTGTAAGAAATAAAGCTAGATTGGTCTGCAAATGATATGCTCAAATAGAAGGACTTGATTTTGATGAAACATTTGAGCCCATAGCAAGATTAGAAGTTATTAGAATGTTTCTTGCCCATGCTTGTCATAAACAGTTTAAATTCTACCAAATGGATGTCATGTCAACATTTCTAAATGGAGATCTAAAAGAATAAGTCGATATGGAACAACCAGAGGGTTTCCAACTGTCAGATAACCCTGAATTTGTCTGCAAGCTGAAGAAATCCTTATATGGGTTGAAACAAGCTCCCCATGCCTGGTATTACAGACTGGATAAGTATATTCAAGATAAAGGGTTCAAGAGAGGAACAATTGACAAATATATATATATATATCAAAACAGAGGGTAATGATTTGCTCATTGTGTTGGTTTATGTAGATGACACCATCTTCGGAAGCAATAATGCTTCATTGGTAAAATGGTTTACTTCTGCCATGTCTTAATTTGAAATGTCTATGATAGGGGAACTGCCATTTTTTCTTGGTTTACAAATTACTCAGAGGTATGAAGGAATATTTCTTTCTCAGGAGAAATATCTAAGAGAAATGTTGAAAAGGTTTCAAATGGAAGATTCTACACCTATGAGCACACCTATGGTCACTAGATGCAAGTTAAGCAAGGATGATGACTCACCTGATGTTGATCAGAGTTCCTATATGTCTATGATAGGAATCCTATTGTACATCACAGCATCCCAACCAGACATAATGCATGTTGTCGGAATGGTAGGAAGGTATCAAGCTGCACCTAAACAGAGTCATCTGTTATCTGTCAAAAGAATATTTAGATACTTGAAAGGAACAATGAACTATGGCCTATGGTATCCTAGGAATCAGAATTTTCAACTATCAGTCTATTCAGATGTTGATTGGGATAACTACGTGGATGAAAGGAAAAGAACGAGTGGAGGTGCATTCTTCTTAGAGATTCTCTTGTTGCATAGTTGAGCAAGAAGCAAAGTTCCATTTCCTTATTGACTACAGAAGCTGAATACATTGCAACTGCCACTTGTTGTACCCAATTATTATGGATGATTCAGACACTTGCAGACTTGGAGGTATTGTATAATGCACTGATCTCAATTCATTGTGATAATATCAGTTCTATTAGTGTGTCAAAGAACCCTGTATTTCACTCCAAGACCAAGCATATACCCATCAAGTATCACTTCTTGAGGTAACAGGTAACCAACAATGTTGTTTATTTTCATTATATTCCATCCAAAGATCAGATTATTGATATCTTCACTAAACCGCTTGCAAAATCTCAGTTTGAGTATCTACACCAGAAGTTGGGCATGACCTCGTTATCAAGTTAAATAATCCATCCTGTCAGGGGTAGTATGTATTGGTTGAATATATGATACCTCCGAAAAGTACTGCAACAGCTCAGGGGAGCATGTTTTCTTTAACATTGATGTCAAAGGGGGAGAAAAGGAGTGGTCTGGATGCTACAGTTGGAGATCTAGTGCAGCCTTTCAGGGTTGCCATCAATGCCAAAGGGGGAGATTGTTGGCATGTTTTATAGGAAGAGTGTGCTTTTCATTGATGGAAAGAGCAACAAGGAACCAAACCTCGAGAGTGCAGAAGACAATAAAGCTCATAAGAGATAGCGGTTTCCAGAAGTGTAGACGAGGTCCAAGAGATGGAATCGCAGGAGGAGCAAAGGTTGAGACCCGTGAACACTTAGAAAACCTTCTAAGTCAAGGAGATCAAAATCTTAGGAGGAAGAGAGACAATGGTCGTTGGATCATCGATCCAGAGGACCAACAATCATCATATTGATTTAAGTGGAAGGATAGGATAAGAAAGAGTCATTGATATAAGACCTCGATCAATGAACAACATTCGTTTCGAGTTTAAAGATGTGAGGAGGTTACGCTCCAGAGAAATCACTTCGAGAGTTTCAATCTGAGATCTGAAATCCCTGAAATCCTGAGAGCCAGAAAGCTAGAGTAAACGTCATTCATCAGATCATTTTAAAGTGGAAGGACATGATAAACTAGAAAAGCAGCATCGCAGGAAGATTGAGTCGTCAATATAAGAACATGATCGACGAACAACAATTTGTTCGGGTCTAAAAGTTGCGAGGAGGTTATTGTTCAGAGATTCTCACTTCGAAAGAATTAGCGACTTAAAAAGTCGAAATACCCGAAGTCCCGAAGGCTGAAGTCCCAAAGTTAATGAGGATCCACGTTAGAAAGACTATGTTAGAAAGGACATGTGGCACAATCAGACAATGACAAGTTTCAAGTTGATTCAACATTTCAGGTACGTGCAAATCACAAATCTGAGTGACACATGGCAGCTACAAGGCTCATGACACATCATCAAGTGACATAAGTAAGTGACGTCACTCCGAGAGTTTTACTTCGGGAGCTCTACCACCAACACTTGCCCAAAGTTTCAAAGTCCTTAAGTGGTTTGGGGTCATCCATCGTCGAGGAGAACAGGTGGCGCGAGATCCACAACTTCGAAAGTTTGTGGATGGGGAGAACATGAAAATCACTGAAGACAAATCTCGACCGTTGATTGTCAAGGGGAGTATGTGTCAACTGATCTGAGATTTCATAGAAATCTCACTTCAAGTATTTCCAGTTGAGACTTGAGAATTCCGAAGTCCGGAGACGTGAAAGGATCATGATAGTTGATCCGAAAGGGACACGTGTCAGTGGATTGTCAGCTCCAAGAAAAAGAAAAGGAAGGTTGAAAGGTTGGAAAGTTGAGATTTTTCGAACCTCGAATACCCGAAGGGATTGTGACCGTTGATTCAAGAAGACCACACGTCGTTAGATAGTAGACTCTGGGTGAAATTCTCTAGGAGCAAGCAGAGTTTGATAATCGAGACTCCTGAATCCTGAAAGGAGAAATCGATCTCGTTCGTTGGTTCGGAGGGCCACATGTCACTTGGTCGTTAAGACTAGGATTGTGCATGGATGGAGGAAAGAAGGCAAGAAAGGATGATAGGTCAGAACTGTTGATTGAAGGAATCTATCAGATACCATGAGATCAACGATCATGCTCGATTGTGGGGCCAGAACATGCTTGAGTCTTAATGTTTCGTGAGCGGGCTGCAATTGAAACCACAGTTTTGGAGAAAGGGTACGTGGCAGTTGGAGGTGGATTGCGGGGAGAAAAGTGGTTGATCCCAAACCAATATTGGAAGCGTTTGCAATCATTTTCTTAGGCAAGGACGTAGCCCGAGGTCACATGCAATAGGGGGCTAACGAGAAGAGAGCTTGTGCTCGCAATCACGTGATCATGAGAGACCATCGCCCAAGGCCATATCAATAAATGGAGCTAGCGCTCACAAGACCAAGTTCGGAAAATGACTTTTGAATAGGCGTTTGGTCACTGTCGATGGTCATGTGAAGGAAGGGGCTTAGAAGCCAAAGAATCCATAATTAACTGGTTGTAACTGACAGAGAAGATGAAGAGTTGAGACTACCAGAGAAGCCAAAGAATCTTTGGATAATGACCACTGATGATGATCAGATACAGTATAACCGCCAAATAAGATGACGATTTCACATCATGATGAGGCAGAGGACTCGATGTGAGAAAAACATGCAGAACAGTGAAGAGGAAAAAGATTTCCTTGTGAGCTATGTTGTGGGCAGGAGGAGATGCAGTGAACATTATGAAGGGAAGAATAGTGTCACAGTGAATAACATGCAGAGGAATAGTGCATAGAATGGACATGGTGCACAGAGCATAAAATGCAGAAGAACATAAAGCGCAAGGTATGCGAGAAGGAGAACATTGATGCAGGCAGAGGAGAGCAGTGTAGTAGAATAGTGATGAGACTGGTAAGTCATTGATATACATTGTATCACTGTAATAAATTTGAGTAAGCAAATATTTATATTTTAGGATGGTAGGGTGGTGCTAGGGAGGATTGTTGTCCTCAAAGTTTCAAGTAGGTGCTTGAACACAGGGAGTTGTAGCCTCCATATGGTTGCAACCAAAAAAATTAGGGTGGTAGGGTGCTGCAAGGGAGAACTATTGTTCTTTGTTATACAGGTTGGTGCCTGTGTGATTGGAAGTTGGTGCTTCCATTCAGTTGGTGTTGGAACACTCAGGGAGTTAGTTCTTCCTTCTAGTGGGTGATAGAGAAACCAGATATTTGGTTCTCTCAGCAAGTTGCTTCTTGTAAAACAGAGGTGGTATCCTCAAAAGGAGTTGGATCTCATAAGAATGATAATGTACAAAAAATAAAGATTACTTATCATATCCAGAAGAAGAGGTTTTTCCCTTTATGGGTTTCCTCAGGAAATATCTGTCTTTGCATATTTCATGTGTGTGATTGATGTTGAATATTCTATTTCTTACTTCCCTGCATTATTATGATCATCATTGAGTGTTCTATAAAGAGTTTAAAATGGGCATAATTGTTTAAGAACGGTAACAATTGATTCACCCCCCCCTCAGTTGTCCAACAAGATGGGACCTTAAGGCTATGTATTGATTTTAGACAGTTGAATAAAGTCACTACAAAGAAAAAATATCATTTTCCAAGGATTGATGATCTATTTGATCAGTTGAAAGGTGAAAGAATAGTTTCCAAGGTTGACTTGAGATCAAGCTATCATCAAGTGATTATAAGGGAAGAATATATCAGTAATACAGTGTACAGAATAAGGTATGGGCATTATGAATTCACGGTAGTTCCATTTGGACTATCAAATGCCCCAGTTGTTTTTATGTGTTTGATGAATGTGTGTTCAGGGAGTACCTGGATAAGTTTGTAATTGTTTTCTTAGATGATATCCTCATATACTCTAAGTCTAAGGAAGAGCATGAAAAATATTTAAGAATCATGCTAAAGGTTTTAAGGGAGCATAAATTGTATGTCAAGTTAAGTGAATCTTTTATCAAAAGAAGATCCACTACTTGGGGCATATTATTGCAACAGATGGGATAGCAGTTGATCCCAAGAAGATAGAGGTCAATGGAGGATGGCCAATGCCAATAAATGTGACAGAGGTAAGATCATTTATGGGTCTTGCAGGTTATTATTGAATTTTCATAAAGGGGTTTTCAAAGATTGCAATCCCAATCACTTATTTGCAAAAGAAGGGAGTGAAATTTGAATAAACTTCCAAGTGTGAAGAAAGATTTCAACAATTGAAAGATATTTTGACAATTGCATCCATATTAAATATTGAAGATCCATATGAAGACTTTGTAGTGTGCATAGATACATGCAAAGAAGGGCTCGATGGAGTCCTCAGTCAAAAATATCATGTGGTATGCTATGAGTCCTGAAAATTAAAAGGGCATGAGAGAAAATATGCTACACATGATCTAGAGTTGGAAGCCATTGTACATGCATTAAAAATGTGGAGACTTTACCTCATGGAGAGGGGATTTGAGATAAGTAAAAACCATTGTGGTCTGAAACATTTATTTGGACATCCAACATTAAATGCCAGAAAAACTAGATGGTTGGAATTTCTTAGTGAGTATGAATTTGAAATTAAACATATCAAAGGAAAAAAAAAAAAGTCAGGTGGTTGATGCACTCAACAAAAGAGCTCATGAAATGTGTATTTCAGCCATCAACATGTACAGAAAAGATTCAAAAGATAAAATTCTTGAAGCAACAAATTCAGATTAGCATTATTTGCAAATAAAAGAAAACTTACAACAAAGCAATTTACAACATAAATTTAAAAATTATGAATTTAAAGAGGATGGAATCCTATTGTACAGAGGAAAGGTGTATGTATCGAATTCCATGGAGATGGAAAATATAGTGTTGATATAAATACACAATGTGTCATATGTTTGGCACCCAATATATTATAAATCTATTACAGCTATAAGGAGACAATACTTTTGGTTGGGAATGAAGAAATAAGTGGCTAACTACATAGCCCGATGTCTAGAGTGTCAAAAGGTAAATAAAGAGCACATGCATCCAATAGGGTTGCTACAACCATTTCCCATTCCATAATGAAAGTGGGAAGTTGTCACCATAGATTCTATTACAAAGTTTCCCAGAATAGTGAAGCAGCACGATTCCATCATGGTGGTGGTCACAGAAAAATTGACTAAGGCAGTGCATTTTATTCTTGTGAATACAACAAACATTGCAGAGATCTACATGAAGGAAGTCTCGATGCTACATGGAGTGTCTAAGGAAAACATTTCAGATAGAGATTCCTAGTTTACATCCAAATTCTGGCAAGGATTTTTCAAAGGCTTTGGGACAAATCTGAATCTTAGTATGGTGCATCGCCCAGAGTCAGATGGGAAAACAAAGGGGACCAATAGGATAATTGAAGACATGCTCAGGATGTATGTGATGGACGAGCCATCAAAATGGGAAGACTATATCCACTTAGTGGAGTTTGCTTATAATAATGGGTATCAAGTCTCATTAAAAATGAGTCCATTTGAAGCTTTTCATGGAAAGAAATGCAACACACCAATGAGTTGGGATAACCTAGGAGACAGAGTTATCATTGGGCCAGATTTGTTAAAGGAAATTGAAGAACAAATGACAAAGATCAAGCAGAATTTGAAGGTTTCCCAAGGCAGGCAGAAAATTTATGTAGACATGAATAGATTTTTTAAATATTTTAAAGTTGGAGAACGTGTTTTCCTAAAAGTGAAAGCAAAAATAAGTTCGATAAGATTGGGTTGTTTCCCAAAGTTGGCAGCAAGATATTGTGGTCCTTTTGAAATATTAGAAAATATGAGGCCAATTGCATACATGATATCATTGTATGCATCCATGAGAATGCATAATGTATTTCATGTATCATTATTAAATAAATATGTGTGTGAACCTAACCACATAATTGATTGGACGGTGATCCAGGTGGAGCATGAAGGGGATTTCCATGTGGAATCGATATGCATCATGGACCAAAAATTCAAAGTGCTCAGGAAAAAATCCATAGAGTTTGTAAAGGTTTAATGGAACTACTATGATCCTGAATATGCAACATGGAAACATGAAGAAACTATGCGGGAGGAATACCCACAAATTTTTGTCAATTTTGAAGGAAATAGAAGTTGAAAATGCAAGACTCCATTTTGGGAAAGCTAGATTCTATAAGCACATCTCAGAATTATTGGTTGCCTACATTGATAGCCCTGATAAAATAATGGTGTATCCTGATGGACTAAGGAAAATGAAGGGAGTGCATTCCTTGGGTCAATGGGTTGAGAAGACGAGAGATTATGGTTGGAACTGTTGTTGGGGAGTAAAGACATTGCAAAATTTGTATTTTCTAAATATTATGATCTAAATTTGTATATGAATTTCGACATGGTTCTATGCACTAAGGACGGTGCACAAATGTAGGGGAGAGGGAATGTAATATTCCCACTATAATCCCTAGTTTAATTAATTCATAATATACATATAATGTGTGACTATGGCTAAGCGATGTAATATGCGAAATGTGTTTTATGAATTTTAATAAATATAATGTGAGACCAGTTGCTGAGAATATAGACAGAGATGGTGGATTATTAATCCACAAGAAAGGGGGGAATGCCTAGGGAGTGCCTAAGAGGGGTCCAAATGGGGGAATTAATTATGGGTATTAATTCAAACCCATATTTCTGAATTTTATTATCATTTTTGGACAACCTTCTATTTTATGTTTGAGTGTATGAGAGCCTAGTCATTAAACTCATGCAAGAGGGTGGGTGTGAGACTCACATCCATAGTTATTGGGGAGCATGGGGATAAGGTAAAATCAACATTGGGCAGAGTGAGTAGTCAAATATCTTGGGAAAAGAGAGGAAATTCATATCGGTAGTAACATGATTTTTTTCACATTCAATTTTGACATGAACAACAAATGAGAGCAAAGGGGGGAGAGCATTGGAGCTAGAGAAAAAAGGATGGGATAATTCTGGAGAATGCTAGAGCATTTTTGGATCATTTTGGAGCTGAAGACTGAAGAGCCAGGTTGTCAGGCATGAAGAGTGAACTCATGAGTGAGTTGCAATATAACATCAAGTGATTTGTTGTTGTTTTTATTGGTGGTTTTCTTGGCAGTGAGTTCCCATGAGTTCCCAATAGAGATATTTATGGTTACATGTGATAGAGAGAGAACCTAATAAATGAATTGGATGCTCGATGGAATGAGAGAAATGAAGGGGTATATTCATTTAGTTGGGTAGGTCAAGAGTAAGAGAGTTGGAGGAATTTTGGGATTGTTGTATGAGAATACCATTGGGTTGTGAGGTATTGAGTTGTGAGTGGAATGTGAGAGGCACCCTTATTTTGTGGGTTCCTATCCCTAGCTCAAGGGTGATTTGTTGTTGAGATCTGGAAAAACAAGTCTATGTTTGGGTGGAACGTCATTCCCAAGCAATTGGTGGAACAAACTTTCTTTTAAAGATAAGTGTTTATCTTTTATCTGAGTTTTCTTATGAGTCTTATGGTTGTGCATTGTACTCTGTGAAATAGATTGGTTTTATGTGTTGTTATAAATAATTTGTTTAGATAAATTCATGTGCATTAGTGATCCAGGTGGATTTCGGTGGCCACCCACCTTTTCCAACTAGTTCAAAACAATTTTATGACAATTTTGGTAATTTACTATTTTTAGCAATTTTTTGGGTCCTGAACTTCCGGAGTCGTTTTGAGGCCCTAAACGACGTTTTTTGGGAAAACGGGGAGCAACATGGAACGCAGTTCAATCTTGCTCACACAAAAGTTGTAGTCCTCAAATAGATATTTATAACAGTGTATTGAGCGCCCCAAACATAGATCGTATGCAAAAGTTTTTCCCTTGGGAAGTTGACGTATCAACTACCCCCATCGGGGCCCACAAACCTTTTGGATTTTCATCTTCCAGGGTTAGGGTTTTGGATTTTCCTTATGTTAAAAATGCCCTTAGAGCCTCATTGTAAAGATCATCTTCTTGCGAATGCGAGTAGCCATCACATCTCTTCTCAGAGATAAGTTGTCACCATTCTAGCGAGTCTTTCACTCTGTATTTTTATAGTCTCTGTACATTTATTTCATTAATAGAAAGACGACCCTAACAAACAGTCTCCCGAAAAACAGTCTAAGCCACAGGAAAATAAGGGTCACGGAAAGACGAAGAAGGACACTGGAAAATGGTGTGATTTCCACAAAATCCCCTGGCACAACACCGATGAATGTCGCTCAAAATAGTCATTGGTGGCTAAGATCAAAGACAAGGAGCCGAAACCTGATTCATAATATGATTATGAAAATACTGGTAAAAGACATATCATCGACGTAGACCCCACTGCTATTGTCACGACCACAACAATTCAACCAGAAGAACCAACAGATCCTGAAGAGGGGGAGCGCCTTTTTCATTCACAGATGTGGGTGAAGGGGACCCCGATGCATTATATTGTTGATAGTGAAAGTCAAAATAACCTCATCTCAACAGAGTTCGTCAAACAGTTGTGATTGTCGACAACACCACACCCGCAACCATACAACATTAGGTGGCTTAGCCAAGGACGGGATCTTTGTGTCAACTAGCAGTGTCAATTGTCATACGACATCCAGCCCTTCAGGGATGAGGTATTATGTGATGTTGCCCCAATGGATGTCTGTGATGTTCTCTTGGGCCAGCCATATATGTGGAAGCACCATGATATTTATGAGTCTTGACCTCGTAGTGTCATTTTTACTTTGGGGGGTCATCTCTACAAAATACCAAATGTAATTATGTCTATTGTCCCAACTAAAAAGTGTTGCAAGGTAGTATCTCATACTACAAAATTTAGCTTTTTCACAATCTGTTCAAAAGGTGAACAAAAAGATATTGCAACCACTACAACCTCGACCCAAGCACCTTCTATCCAACAAAAGAAGATCGACAAGATTGCAACAAAACACAAAGATTCCTTATACACATAGTCATCTCATGTAGCCAGACTAGTTAAAAAGGTCCAACCCTTCCAACCACATGTTCGTGAAAATCTTCAACAAACCAAGCAACGCGACGTCTCCAGCAAGGCAAGCAACTCACCAAGATTCATATTCAACAATCGCTTTCCCCTCTACCCCGAGAACTCAACGCAATGGAGACCATTGCTTCTTAAGGAGGGAGGATTAATCCAGGTGGATATCAGTGGCCACCCACCTTTTCCAACTGGCTCAAAACAGTTTTCTAGCAATTTTGGTAATTTACTATTTTTAGTATATTTTCGGGTCCTAAACTTCCGGAGCCATTTTGAGGCCCTAAATGATTTTTTTTTGGGAAAACGGGGAGCAAAATCAAATGAAGTTCAATGTTTCTTACAAAAAAGTTGTAGTCCTTGGATAGATCTTTCTAACAGTGTATCGAGCGCCCCAAATGGAGATCGTATGCAAAAGTTATGCCCCTGGGAAGTTGACGTATCAACTACCCCCATCGGGGCCCGCAAACCTTTTGGATTTTCATCTTCCGAGGTTAGGGTTTTGGATTTTCATTATGTTAAAAATTCCCTTAGAGCCTCATTGTAAAGATCATATTCTTGTGAATGTGAGTAGTCGTTACATCTCTTCTCAGAGATAAGCTGCCACCATTCTGGCGAGTCTTTCACTCTGTATTTTTACAATCTCTGTACATTTATTTCATTAATAGAAATTGTGTATTACTATATCTCTGTGTTTGTGGTTGCATCTCTGATACATTTCTGTTATATTATTGGATATCTGCGATATCTCTGTGCATTTCTTTATTATATCTTCGCTCTCATTTCGTGCCGAAAATAATCCGGATCAATTAGAATAATGTGGATGCACTTAATTATGGGTATCAGAATCTAGTTAATTATGTGTATAAATTGTGGTTGGTAAGCTACAGAAAAATGAATTAAAAAGAAAAAAAAAATTGAATTTATGTGTATTATGCATAATAATGTTCCTTGGTTAAACTGGGGGATGCTACACATCATCTTGGGTAATGAAAAAACTGAATCAAATGGGCATGGAAAAGGTAAAGCAGAAATCATAAATTTAGTGGAGATAATAAAGAGCATGCAAATATATGTGTTGAGCTATAAATATAATAATGAGAGTTTTATGAGAGCTTCAGAATGGCTTCAACATCAAGTTGTTGCAAAGATTGGACAATATAAAGAAGAAGTTGGATAAGGAGACAGGTTCAAGTAAATCAAAGGATCACAAACCTCATGTCAAAAAGGAGGAATCTAGAAGTGTTTGTAGGCATCATCATCACTCACCAAGACACTCAGTTACAAGAGCATAAAGTAGTCCAAGTTTATCTCCTATCAAAAATCATAAGAGGAGGTCTGGCGTGGATGAACTATAAGGGGAAATGAGAAATATCAAACCTCTTACCTTTGATGGTGAGAACATGAAAGATGAGGATTTAGAGGCTTGGTTTTTGGGGATGAGGAAATATTTTCATTTGCACAATTATTCCTCACGGGAAGAAGGTAGAATTGCAATTTACCAGCTTAATGGAAAAGCATCAATGTGGTGGGACCAGATCGTGCAAGTAAATAACATTGATGAGAAGAAGATCACTTGGAGTTAGTTCAAAAAGTATTTTCAGAATAAATACTTGTCCAAGTGTTATTATGACAGGAAGATGAAGGATTTATTTGAACTCCAGCTTGGGAGCATGACCATGGATGAGTATGAGACAAGATTCTTAGAGTTGATTAGTTATGTTAACTTCATCAAGGATGAGAAGGTCAAGATTCAAAGGTTCTTGAGTGGGATACCTTCAATATTCAGTGATAAGATACAATATGATGATCCCAAGACTTTGGAGGAAGAAAATAAGGATATAGGAGGATCAACCTTTCAGAGAGATTGAGTTGAAAAGAAAAAAGGTAATATGGAGCATAAAAATAAAGGATACAATCCAACATTATTCATAAATAGTTCTTAGGGACAACCAACTCAAAATGAACTCAGAATGACAGAAACATTGGGAAAAAGGATAAGGCAACAACCTATTAAATGTTGGTGTTGTGAGGGAGATCACATGTATAGAGATTTCCCTCATAGAGGATAAAGAGTGAAGACTTTTCACAATGTACAACAAGATGATATAGTTGAATACATGGTCAGAAGCATGTCAATGATCTATGTATCCTTGGACAACAAGTAAGCTGAATTTCAATCTCATATGATTGAAGTGGAAGGTAAGATCAATGATCAACCTATAGATATTTTAATTGATTCAGGAGCTAGCCATAGTTGCATTGATCCTAAACTTGTTGAGAGATTTCATTTGCAAAGAAGAAAATATGGGAAATCTTGGTTGGTTCAACTAGCTATAGGAGATAAAAGAAGAATCAATGATTTGGTTAAGGATTGTCCAATGGGCATGAATGGACTTAGCACAAAGGCATATTTGAATATCATACCTTTGGGTTCATATGATTTCCTAATTGGTATGGATTGGTTATATAAGCATCATGTTGTATTGGATTGATACAACAAGGCATTCACTTGTTTAGATGAGGAATGGAACTTGAGGACAGTTCAGGGTATTCCAAGGGCAGTATCTATTAGATAAATTTCAACCTTGTAGCTGAAAAGAAGCTTCAACAAAGGATGTCAAATTTATGCAGCACATATGGAAGAGGAAACTAAGAATAAAGTGCCAAGTATTGAATACCATCTAGTCTTGAAATATTATGAGGATCTATTTAGAGAGATATCGGGGTTACCACCAAAGAGAGATATAGATTTCTCCATTAATTTGATGCATGGAGCCACCCCAATGTCCAAGATTCCTTATAGGATGAGTACACCATAATTGAATGAATTTAAAATGAAGCTGAAAGAACTTTTGAAGAAGGCATATATACACCCAAGTGTGCCACCTCGAGGTGCCCCAACAATTTTTGTCAAGAAGAAGGATGGAACCTTGAGGCTATGCATTGATTTCAAACAATTGAATAAGGTGACCATAAAGAACAAGTATCCTTTGTCGAGGATAGATTATATTTTTTATCAGCTAAAAGATGCAAGGATATTCTCCAAGATTGGCCTTAGGTCAGACTACCATCAAGTGAGGATTGAATAAGAGGATATAAACAAGATAGCATTTAGAAAAAGGCATGTCCATTATGAGTTTGTAGTGGTGTTATTTTGATTGTCAAATGCACCAGCTATCTTCATGTGTTTGATGAATGGTACTTTCAAAAATTACTTAGATAAATTTGTCATTGTCTTCTTGGATGACATACTTATCTACTCTAAGTCTGAAGAAGAGCATGAGTAGCACTTGAGGATGGTACTACAAGTATTGAGGGAGCATCGGTTGTATGCCAAGTTGAGCAAGTGTTCATTTTATCAGAGAAAAATTCACTATTTGGGCCATGTTATTTCAGAGGAAGGGATAGCAGTGGATCCTAAGAAGATAGAATCCATTAGAGGATGGAAAATACCAACGAATGCCTCAGAGGTGAGATCGTTCATAGGAATTGTGGGTTATTACTAAAGATTTATTGAAGTCTTTTCAAGGATTGCACATGCAATCACTTCCTTACAAAATAAGGGTGTGAAGTTTGAGTGGACCTCTAAATGTGAAGAAATTTTTCAACACTTGAAAAATGTATTGACAAGTGCACCAATATTGAAGATTTTTTATCCAAATGAAGACTTCATTGTGTGCACTGATTCCTGCAAGGAAGGGCTTGGAGGAGTCCTTACTCAAAATGGGCAAGTAATATGCTATGAGTCAAGGAAGTTGAAAGAACATAAGATACATCATGTCACTCATGATTTAGAATTGGAAGCCATTGTTCATGCCTTATATATGTAGAGGCATTATTTTATGGGGAAAATATTTGAGCTAAGGACAGGCAATCATGTTTTAAAATATTTGTTTGGATAGCCAACTTTGAATTCCAAACAAATCAGATGGCTAGAATTCCTCGGTGAGTATGACTTTGATATAAAGCATATCAAAGGAAAAGAGAAAAAGGTGGTTGATGCACTCATCATGAGGGTGCATGAGATGCACGCTACAACCATTAACATGTACAAATTTGATATAAAAGACAGAATTTTAGAAGCTGCAAAATCATAACAACATTATATGAAAATAAAAGAAATATTATAGCAAGGTGATTTCAGCAGAAAATTAAAAATTATGAGTTGAGAGAGGATGGAATTTGCATGTACGGGGGAAGAGTATATGTGCCTAAATATCAGGAGATGAAAAATATATTGTTGAGAGGAATTCTTAATGTGCCTTTTGTTGGGCACCCAGGATACCAGAAAAAAATTGCAGTTGTATAGAGTCAATATTTTTGGCCAGGAATGAAGAAAGAGGTGACTGATTATATAGAGAGATGTCTAGAATGTAAGATGGTAAATACTGAGCACATGCATTAAGATAGATTGCTACATCCATTTCCCATTCTGAAGTGGAAATGAGAAGTTGTGACAATTGATTTTATCACCGATCTTCTTAGAACAGTGAGGCAACATGATTCCATCATGGTGGTGTTGGATAAGCTAACTAAATCTGCTCATCTTATTCTAGTGAAGCTCACTCACAAAGCAGCTAACATTGCAGAGATTTACATGAGAGAAATTTCTAGGTTACATGGTGTGCCTAAGGAAAATTTTTCTGACAGAGAACCCAAATTCACATCAAAATTTTGGAAGGGATTATTTATAGGATTTGGGAAAAAATTGAATTTTAGCACAACATATCACCCAGAATCAAATGGGAAAATAGAGAGGGTCAACCAGGTGATTGAAGATATGATAAGAATGTATGTGATGGATCAACCATCAAAATGGGAAGATTATATACATTTAGTGGAGTTTTCTTATAATAATGGATATCATGCATATTTGAAGATGTTCCCATTTGAATCATTATATGGAAAAAAGTGCAACACACCGATGAGCTGGGACAACCTAGCAGATAGAGAAATAGTTAGGTCGTAATTGATCAGAGAAATGGAAGAGAAGATGGCGAATAAAACATAATTTAAAGGGTACTCAGAACAAGCGGAAAATTTATGCAAACAAAGGCAGAATGCACAAAAAATTTAAAGTGGGCAAGCATGTCTTCTTGAAAGTGAAAACTAAGAAGAGATCACTTAAATTGGGGAGCTACCCGTTGACAATTAAAAATTGTCAACGAAGTTTTGCCCACAAAGTATTTCTAAAGCCTATTATTATAAAAACTAAATAATACTAGTAGGTGGGACCGCCTTGAACTATTGGAGAGCAGATCTGTTCATTTTGAGGCTGAGATGATGTGCAACATGGCTCACATGGTTGATGAATATCTTGTTGTTATTGATTATGAATTGAGCTTATGAAGTGTTTATTCCTTATGTTACTACAACCTATGCTATTCATTAATATCATTTTTGTTTGTTCTTATCACACCTACATAACAAACATATCAGTAAAATTACATGAAGGCCAGTTTTGAGAGAGGCAAAATATTAGAACAAATGCAAAGGAAGGGGACCTAGTTATGCAATATCACATGTGAATAACTTAAAGGAAGTGAGAAATAATTGCAAGAGGAGTATTTTAAAGCTATCCTACATACTATACTACGTGCATAAAAGACTTAACAACTATGGTTAAATCCTAGCTAGCAAGTGAATGATTATGCAATTGCGATTGAATTATATGGTAAATACGCATATGGTTTGAAATTTTGGTGGCGCATATTGGTAGGGTAATAGTGTTAATGGTTGTGCGTTTTAAATTTAGTTATATTGGAAATATGAATAAGATGGACAAAATAGGGGTGGCGCATTTTGACAAAGTGATGGACACTAATGGTTATGTGATTTAGCTTTGTAATGTGGTGATGGTTTCAATGCATGATTTGATTAATGGTGTTAATGGAGGGCTAGTTGGAATGTACTGTTGAATTAATGAATTGTGGGTGGAGGCAACATGCATTTACTGCACGTCACCTTTACTCCTCTCATTAGCCACCACCCTAGTCGAAGTTGTAGTTATGCTTCGAAATTTCAGCAGGAAGGAACCGCTCGACCAGGTCTTGGTTTAAGGAATTCGATTACAAGTATGCATTTTTTTTGTCCATTCATGATTTTACTCTGGTTATGAAATAATTACTAGCTCGGGTGTATCGGTTTGTGTTTTCCTTAAGTTTACAACTGTGTAAAATTGTGTTCATGGAAGGAAGCGTGATGATTCTTCTGAAATAGTCTTGGATTCATAGTTTTATTGGGCTGCCCTAGGTGCAAGCAGCCATAGGGGATCTTTGTGATCTTGTTGGTTTAGTTGGAATTTTTTTTGGGGTTTTCTTGGCTGGTTGTCCCCACGCGTGTGCATCACTTGTCTAGTCTATGGTTTTTATGGGTTTAATGGTTGAAGGCACTCTTCATCACTGTGTTTTTTTCATTTGGGAAATGGTTGATTTCATAACTAAAGGACATGAAATCGGCTCTCATGTTCTTACTTGGCATTGTCATCACTTCAGTGTTGTGGCTGTTTTAAGATCCACAAGGGTTACACCCTGCGCGCATTAAGCATCACTATCGGTCAGGTTGGAGCCTCGCTCCTTTGTGGTAGCCCTCCTATCTCAAGACTTGTTATATATATACGAATAATTTGTGGTTCCCTCTGTGTATGCATTGTTGGTATCAGGGTTTTTCACCAGTGAAGGAAGTTGGCTCTAACTTCCCTGTGTTAGTCACAGTGTGAACCTTTAACTCCATAGGTCTGAGGGTTGACATGGAACACCAGACTGGCCTATTGGTTTTACCACTTGATTGTTGGATGGTTGTATATTGCCAACTATTTTTTAGTACAGACCCATCCAGTTGACTATATGACAGTCGTGTTGGTTTGGCATTTAGTTATTGCCTCTATATAACGTTGGTAAACCCTATTTGTTATTTTCATGAATCAAGTTACACAGTCGCTCTCCTTATGTTTGATAACTCAGTATTGTTTAATGGAGAGGGATGTTGCCCCAATTTGAATGGATCTGTGGGTATGCATAGCTACCACATCTTGTTCGGTTGATTGATTTTCTACAACAGTGGTGAATTGTTTGGTTGATATATAGACACTAGTATTTGCACTAATAATTTTCGGATGATAGTTGGCATTGGTTACAAATGCTTGGTGTTTTTCACACATGTCGCGTTGTGTGGTTTCAAAATAGATAATGGTCATGGTAACTATGGTTTTCTTTGGGGCCGAATGACTACTGAACTGGATGACTGTAGAAAGTATATCCAGTGCATCCTTGTGTTGTTGGTTGAATAAGCTTAAGTGTGCACATCATGGTCGATCACGGTGTGACCAAATCGAAGCAATCTTATATTAAATTGATAAATCAACATGATATGTTGAGTTATTATCGTGATTGTGTGTTGTTGTGTTAAGTGGAAATGTTGCACCGTGGAGTTTTGTTAGTTGCGCACTGTGTGGTATGGATAGCTTGTTTTTCATACTCAGGATACCCACATAATTTTAGGCATGTTATTTATTGCAATCGATCACTGGTTAAAGAAAGAATGTTTTTTATGACATTCGTGTTGGATAGGTGGCCCAGCTTTTAAGTCACATTGAATTGTTTTTTTTTTTTTACAGTGGAAGAACTACATTCCCTGGGCAAAATTACCTTGTGCATAGCTTGTGTCTAAATGGTGACTGTGGGTTGTATTCCGGTCTTGATTATTTTTGGTTACTATCATATATGTTATACGAATGTCATTGCATTTAAAATATGGTCCCGATTGCAGTAATAGTGACTTCATTGTTAATTTGAAAACATGACTTTTGGGTATTACTTTTGATTGAAGAAATAAATGGGCAATGGTTGATTTTGATAGTTTACAGAATGGAAATGAGTATTGTGCGAAAATTGTTATAAAATGAAAAGTAGGTGGGTGAATGGAACATAACCTCTTACAAATCGTGTGGAATACATATTGTCTCGCGGTAGCACTATGTTGGATATTTTATGAACAGTGAATTAGTTAAATTGCACAAAAATTGTGGATGGTTGATGCATCTTCTTCGCAACATGTTTATGGATCACTTAATTAATCTCATGAATAGTAATTGTCTTTCTTCCCTTCCATGATTTCATTTTCCGCTAATTACAAATCCCACCACCTCCCCATTTCATTTTTTCACTCCCTATTCTGAGATTAATTACAATCAAGAGAATTCATGTGTTAAAATGGATGAAAGTGGCAGTGTCTTGTGTGGATTGCAGTGCAGTTTTGTTGGTTTTCTTTACAGTTGATTGTTGTTTTCATTGAGCAGTGACCATGTCTTATCCCCTTTCATTATATCATATTTTCTCTCAATACAATCCCCTCAGGTATCGCTGAACCCTTTTTCACCCCCCTGGTCGTTGATTAACAATAAAAAAAGTTGTATGGATTGGATTGCATGAGTCTGATACATTCTGAGCCAAATCTATTTCATATTTTTAAGATTTGTCATGCATGGTTATTTAAAAGACTATTTTCTAATAGATTACACATGCAGGATGAGTTTTTTCAGTTGAGGAAGCCATGGTCGAGGAAACAGAGGTAGAGGTAACTGGAACCGAGGCCCAAGAAGGCCTAGGTTCTCTATACATTTTGACGTTGATTCAGAAGATATGGGACAAATGTTTCATGCCAGATTCTTTAATTGGATTGGGTAGGGAATAGTCTGACCTATGCCTGAAAGGCCTCCTTTCCAAGCCCCGCAAGCCCCCAGTATCCCTGTACCTCCTCATGTCTCCTTACAACCTGAGGTCCCTAAAAATGATGGATGGTAGTAGATTGTCCACCCGATAGTCTCGCAACATCATGGCTGGCCCAAATTGTCTTTGCCTATTCTTCCGCCTTTGAACCCCATTGTCCAAGCTACCCCTAACCACTCGCTAGTGCAATCCTCCCATGCTAGCAAGAGATTGAAGACTGAATCCCCCCATGCACTTGATAAAGGAAAATCCACAACTACCCCTTCCTCTCCCTCCAATGACTCTGACAAATCCATGTCTTCCTGAATGCATTTGAGGGATGATTGTTCCCACGTGATCAATGAGATTAAGACTAAAGGCTTTGCACAACCTAAGGCAAATTCAAGAAAATCAAGAGCTGACAACAACAACCAAGGAAAGGTTGCATCACAGACTAGGAAATATGGTTTTTGAGTTTTATGTTATCTATATTCTCATGACAGTTGACTTCATGGATCTTTGGACAACAGGTTTATTTTGGATATATGAGTATTATTTTGAAATAATTTCAAATTTCATGAGTTTTAATTGCCAAAAATGAATATGTTAATGGGAGGCACCAGGAGGTGTCTTTTACTTAACTAATGGTTATGTTATTATTGTTATGAATGATGTGAACTAAACAGAGTCACAAGGGGTAACACCTACTAGTTATTATTTATTTATGACCCTTATTATAATTATTAATTTCCCCCCTAACTAAAGTTAGTTGATTCTTTTAATTAACTTAACTAATGAAATGGTTCAACTTCTTCAACCAATTTTAATTTGTTAAAAGAAAAAGGAAAGGGAGGAACAAAGGAGGATAGAAGCAGAAGCATGCTAAGGTTCTCTCTTTGAGTTTATGTTGAGATATTTCAGTTTTCATTCATTCATATATTCATCACAACCCAATTCTCTTTTGCGATAGCAGGGTCTTATTATAGACAACAATATTCAGGGCTGAATCAAATCATTCAAACACTTGTTTTTCAAAGGTGTTGATCTATCTTTGATAGTTTGTGTAGACTTGTTTGTTTGTGAATTAATTTTCATGACTGATAAAGGCTATTGTGCAGAGTCTAGTGGGCAACAATATGTGGCAAGTTGATCCAACATTTAGAGTTTAGTTTTGGTTTTCTATCAGAGGTCCTTTTGTATGATCCACCGGGGATGTCTAAGTTTGACTTTGGTCCAAGATTTTTGTATAAGATTTTGTACAGAAAATGACTCTTTGGTGAATTGGAATGAAATAAAGGATTGCTTTATGTCTTAATTGCCTTGATTATCATCTTTGTGTCTTTTCTTTTGTTCTTACATTTATTTCAACAATTGTTATATTCAAAAAATTACATAAAAAGTGAATTTCCAACAATCTTTTTGTTGATAAAAGACTAGCCTAAGCACTCGTAATTAATACTTGTGAGTTAGGATGTTATTTTTGTTGGCTATAAACATAGGGTGATATTCTCGTCTACTTTGCTTTAGCCAAGTAATGTTTGAAAATGCTTGAGTAAGATCAATTCATATATTTTCCTCAACGCTGCCCAAAGTTGGTAGCAAGATATTGTGGACCATTTTAAATCCTAGAAAGGATTGGTCCTATTGCATACATGCTTGCACTGCTTGCATCCCTATGCATACATAATTTGTTTCATGTTCCTTTTCTTAAGAAGTATGTGTGTGACGTTAATCATGTAATTGATTGGATTGTGATCCAAGTGGAGCATGAGGGAGACTTCTAGGTCCAGTCAATGTGCATATTGGAAAAGAAGGTCAAGGTGCTCTGAAATCGATCCATTAAGATGTAAAAAGTGTAGTGGACCTACTACAGTCTCGAGGATGCAACATGGGAGCATGAGGATACCATTCGAGAGGAGTACCTGTAACTTTTTGAAGTTTTTTGAAGATATTTGTTTGTACATGAGTATATAATGCACTGAGGACGGTGCATAAATAAGGGGGAGGTAAATGTAATACCCCTAGGATAAAACCCAAGTTGAAACCGTGCATATGTTTTATATGTTGGTGAGCCAAGATGTTTTGGGCCAGAGTACCTTTCTATATATATGTTTTGAGGCTAGATTTCTTGTGTGATTGAGGCCGGGGAGCCTATGATTTGAAAGGTCGATGAGTATAACAATTTTAATATGTAATCACACTTAGATATATTAATAAAATACAACACTGTTGCAAACCAACTCAGACGAAAGATTATGGGTGGCTAGGACTTCACAAGAGGGAAAGGGGGCTAAGGGGTTAAGTTAAGGGGGATTAAGCCAAGGAATAAAACAATATTATTCCTATGTCCTAATTATTATGATATAATTTTATCCTAAGGAACTAAGTGGAGGAACAAATCACCAAGTGTAGGAAAAAGGTAGTTCCTAGAGTGACAAGTGTCAATATAGGAGCATGTATATATAATGTTGGGAATTTAGTGTAATTCTCATTCTTTCCAGTGATTCACTTATGCCTTCCATGCTATCATTTGTATCATTTCCTAATGAGTGGGATTTGTGAAGTTTACTATTACCTAGTAAATCCTTGGTGGTCGTTTTGGCTGAAGAAGTAGGTTTTGAGGCATGTGGAGCATTGTCTTTGGGTGAGAGAATTGTTGGGAATAGGTTCCGTGTGTTTTGGTCTAGTGGTTGTTGAACTCTCTGAGAGAAGCCTTATGTTCCAAGGGATACAGAGCTCTGATACTTCATGGATGGCATGTTATTGAAACCCTAGAAGGGAAATGGGACAACCAAAGGATTGTAGAGTAGAGAAGGGGTACACTTCCTAGGGTAGGACAGGTTGTGGGGATTGAGAGGTTGTGGGTAGGAACTATTTATGGATTTGGAACCTGGGCTTGACCTTTATTGTGTTGTTTTTTAGACCTTATTTTGGCTTAGGTATCCTTTTCCCTAGTGGATTCATATCCCCAACTCAGGGATAACATGTTATTGAGAGTATATGAACAACATATTCTATGGTTGGGAGGAATGTCTAAGGTCTACAACTAGTTAGTGATTTTAATTAAAAGATAAGTGTTATTTTATGAGTTATGATTTTTTCTTTGTGGTTATTCTTGTTATTACTCTCTCTTCCTACTCTTGGGCTGACCCAGGTTCAGATCTGAACAGGTTTCCAACAAAACCCTCTAAAACTATCGGCCCTCCTCGTAAACCAGAAGGAAACACAACACACAAGATGTACTGCGCAGTCTCACTCAAGATAGTTCTATGGGTGACTGCAATGCTTATGTTCTTGCAATCTAGGAAAGAGTGGGGATCTAGGGTTGTAACTTATCTTCCTCAATATTTAAATTGATTACTCAATTTATTTTTATTAAGATTCATTCATCTGTTAAGTCTATGAATTCATTCTAATAGATCTAACATATAACAGATCTCAATGAATTATCCATTCATCCATTCATAGTCTAACCACTTGCAAAAGGTAAATATAGAATAAAAACAACACATAACACAGGTGTTACCATGGTTCACCCCCTCCTGGGATACATCCACAAAGATCTATCTTCTTAGACTCTTTTATTTAGATTTATGCAATATATGGTGTCGTACGCACTACAATTCTGATCATACAGTCACATAGTAGGTTCCACAATCCTCTATGAGGATGACTAGATCGCACCAAGCTCCTCATCCTGCGATCTAACCCTCAATATCTAACTATTGGACTCTCCTACAACTCAATAGCTTACAAAATTATATCAGATCTTATAGTAATTCTCCTAACCGAATAGAATAAAGTTTGGGAACCTCGACCTAGACCTCCTAGGTACTTATTTATACTAATTTACAGTTTAGCAGTCATTACATTCTCTTAAAAAAACCCTAACCCTATTGTGGTTAGGTTTTTATGCATGCACGTCTTGTATGCTTTCCTCCTTTGCAAAAATGGATTTTTCTTCAAACTCAACCTGCACCCAACAGGCCCCCAACACTGACATGTGGCTCGTTTCGATCCACCTAGGCAGTGTGTGCTCCCTCGAGAGCCTCTGCTAGGCTGTGGAACTTGTCTGCAAGTTCCCTTCCTCATTCTTGGACCTGCGCGACCTTCTCTGGTAGCGCTTCTAACGCTTGGGCTGTGATCTCCTCCTGGATCATTGGTGTACACTATGTCTGATCTTGCGCCATGTTCTTCTTCCCCTCCTCCAACTACGTGATCATATGCACTGCTTGATCTTAAATGGGTTCCATCCATTCCTGTATTTCTTTCTTCTGTGTCTGCGATGATTTTAACTCTGCCTGCAGCTTCTTTATATCTCGTGTTCCTTTCAGACTCTCTGTGATACTCATTGTCTTCTACCTCTACTTGAGGTCTTGGATTGCTACACTTACTTTTCCTTCTTTTTGGTCCCACTGCTAGACCTGCTCATCTTCCTCCAACGCTCTCCAAAGTTGCATTGATTTTTCAAACAATCATGTTGTTGCACTGACTTGTTTCTCCATCTAATCTATTTTGCTTGTAGCTTCCTATTTTCTCTTCTCCTTCACCTCCAAGGGAGTTGTGGGGTTGAGTTTTTCTTTTAATTCCTCGATCTCCTTCCAGTACTGATCAATTGTTTATACAATAAGGTTGATCTTCTCCACTGTACTTCGCTCTGCTGCTTACGCATTGTTTGGGATTCAGTTGTATGTCGATGTCAATCCCTGCTCTAGTCTATCTGCACATTCTTTCTCCTCCTTGGTTTCGATGTTGACATGATCGACTACCAACTCTAAGGATTCCTTGTCATTCTTTGTATGCTACAATTTTACTGTGTCTGTTCTTTCACATGACTGCACCTCCTGCGCAACACTGAAATGAAGCTTCTACAATGCCTTAGTTGGTATTCTTGCCATTACCAACTCTACCTGCGCCAGATCCTTCAATGGTGTCTGGGCTATGGCTTCATCCATATGCTGATTGTTGGATGTGAATTGAAAGTTTGGGCTCTCCTACGCTCTGGTTTGGATGGTATCTTGCTTTCTCGACGCGACCCTTGCCTCTACTTCCATTTCTATGGGGAAGGACTTTGTTCCCCTTTCAGGCCTGTACGTTTCTCTCATTTTCTCTAGGACCTACCTTATGTCAACCAACTCATCTTGAATTCGGCCTCTTTGGTGTTGGGCATCTTCTAACTCCTCCGTTTCTCATTCCTGTACTTTTTCTACCACAAGGTCGACATCATCCCCAATAATCATTTACTCTGGAAGTTTCTTGTGCGTCTTGGCCTTCTTGCGCGACCCCCCTGTATGTATGATTGGTCGCTTGGGTTGCCCTGTTTCGTGTGGGGTGGTTTTCGAGGGGGTTTCTTGTGTTGTTGTATCCCCCATTACTTGTTCTCTTGGTGTTGGGGTAGTGTCCTTTTTTCCTTCATGTGCATCTTTCTTTGGTGCACTCCCCTTCTTCTGTTGTGTCAGCTTCTAAATTGGATTCGACTTTTTGGACACAACATTGTCTCCTGCATGTGTCTTATATACTCTTGCGTCTACCTCCTTTCCTATGGGCACTTCCTTAGCAATAATTGGGATCTTCCATTCATCTTGTCAATCGTGCATCACCATTTCTACATCTTCTCCATTGATGCAATATCAAATTTGCATCCATTCCTTGGTTGGATCCCTGTGTGTCTGTATCCACATGGTGTGGCGTGTGGCTCTTAAGTTTGCAATACCTTGGTATTACGCAACAAGCTCTAGAGTTATCCTCCATGTGTTTTTTATGCTTTCTTGGATGTCGTTGAAGTATCGTGAAAAGGTACTTTTCATTACTACATATGGGCGGATTTTTCCACGAAACTTTTCCACATTTCTTACATTCGTCGAAAAATATGTAGTAAGTTAAGCATTTTTTCATTTTTTTATTAAATTGGTTGTGATTATCATTGTTATTGCGACGAAAGTTCATCGCTATAGCCACAAGAAAGGTGGATGTATAAGAATGTGATGTGGAGGATATATAAGGGTTGTGGATGAATAAAGAGCAATTAGGTGAAATGAAAATAAATGGGAATGTGGAGGGATAAGGATGTGGATAAAGGATTATGGAAGAATGTGAAAAATGATAAGTTATAAATTATGAGAGTGACCAAAATTCTAAGCATATAAAACCCCTTTTTGAACTCGGCCACAAAATCCTTTTCCATGGGTCCTTGGAAAAAATTAGGGATATGTTGGGCATAAGACCTCTGATTTTAATTCCATATAATTATGGATATAGAATACATGGATGAAATTTCCAAAGTCAATTTTCACAATAACTTTTGATGCATTTCTCATGTACTTTACAAGTAGAATGAGAAACTTAGCATCCTAGTGGGAGTTTTTTTAATGTTGTTCTTTCATATTTCTTCCACTTTGAATCAAATCATGTTAGTCCCAATATGACTAGTGACCTTGAAAACCCCATCTCAACCACTTTCTGCACTTGAATTAATCATTTGTCTTGAAACCACAATTTCACCTCCGGTGGTCGGCATCATGGGACAAAACAACTTTTCATACTTTTGAAATTTTGAATTGGGTTCTTTTAGCTCGAACATGATCATTAACCCCAATAAACATGTGTGATCCACTTCATACATTCAAATATATTATTTAGTTGATTTGCAAAATTTGGCCCGAGGTGGACCCCATAGGTAAAAGGGAAAATTTTGGGTAGTGATCCTTTTTAGGTGACAACAACAGCTCTTTTTGTTCAAGAATCAATTTTTCATCATCAATAGGATGAGAATTAGGGAGAAATGGAAAAATCACAACAAAAAATTTGACACAAAACTAATAACGAAAAGAGATAGGCAGTAACAACTAGGGACACAATTTGTCCTCTCAACCAACTATGGAAAATGCATTTGGAAATTGTACCAAATTGCAATCCAGTAAATGATGGAGATTGTTTATTGGAAATACAAAGGAATGGGTAATGTGGAAAATAAGGAAACATTAAGAGAAATGATAAGAAAAAATAAACCAAACATTCATCTCCTCTAGAAAACAAAGATAGAAGGAAGTAATATGCTAAAAATGGTAGGAAATTTTTCGAAGGGTAGTTTAGGTTCCATAGTTTGGTTGTCAAAATCATAATGGTGAGAGAACTAAATATGGTATTATAATAATGTATTGGAACCTAATGGGAATTAAAATAGTGAGAGGGGTGAAGGAAATTAACCACTCCCAATTCACAAATGACATGCTCCTTATTGTCATCAACATCATCATTGTCATTGCCATGATCATCATCATCATATCGTCATTGGTGTGATCATTGATATCATCATCATCATCATCATTTTCATCATCATCACCATCGTCATTGTTGTCATATATATATATAGTGAGAGGGGTGAAGGAAATTAACCACTCCCAATTCACAAATGGCACACTCCTTATTATCATCAACATCATCATATCGTCATTGGTGTGATCATTGACATCATCATCATATTCATCACCATTGTAACCACCAATAATCAACATTGTCATCATCGTCATCTTCATTGTCATTGTTGTCGTATATATATATATATATATTAACCACTCCCAATTCAAAAATGACACACTCCTTATTTTCATCAACATCATCATTGCCATTGCCATCATCATCATCATCATATCGTAATTGGTGTGATCATTGACATCATCATCATCTTCATCACCATTGTAACCACCAATAATCAACATTGGCATCATCGTCATCTTCATCGTCACCATCATCATTGTCATCATCGTCATCTTCATCTCATCATCGTCATTGTCGTCGTGTATATATATATATAATTTTTTAATATATATTAATTAAATAAAAAACATAAAAAATACAAACAATTTTTAATATATATTAATTAAAAAAAAATCAAACAAGCTCCAACTGGCCACACCTCGTGCATGGTCATTCCACACCTAGCCTACCAAGAGTTCATTCCAATATATCACAAGCGGCCATTCCATAGCCTTGCACACCCCTATGCGGTGATTCCACACCCCTGTGCGATCATTACACACCCCTTCATGGTCATTACACACCCTACCCATGTCATTCGAAGATATCACAAGCATTGAGCACTAGAGACAAAGACGAAGAAGGAGAAGGAAGCCTGCGTCATTCCAAGAGACAATCATCATGCAAAGAAAGAGACAGAGAAGGAGGAGGAGATAGGAGAAGGAGAAGGAGATAGGCCAAGAAGGAGAAGGAGAAGGAGACAGAGTTAGATAAGGAGAAGTATCTAGGCCAAGAGAAGGAGAAGGAGCGACAGAGACAGAGAAGGACTAGGCCAAACATGTCGTCGCCGAAATTGGTATTTTTTTCTATTTCTTCCTTTTCTAGTTAAAGGTTTCTAAAAGCACTAGGTTTTGTGTGCATTTGGAAAAGTAACTACAAAATCCCTCTCACCCTGCAAAATCTGCTTACATAACTCCTTCCCCCCACAAAAATCCCCCTAACAAAATAAAAATAAAATCCACCCTACAAAATCTGCTTACATGACTCCTTCCCCCTACAAAACTACCTTGCATGCCCTTCACACTCTAGGAATACTAGTGGATCCAAGGAAACACCATATACAACATATCAAATCTAGACAAGGTCACAATCCCATGAGGCACAACTTAAGATAGATGGGTTTGAAGCATCGATGGGCATTTCTCTCATTCCAACTAAAGTTGAGTGCACTATATTGTCCCATACAAAAGAAAATTCAAAAGAGTAGTCAAACAAAAACAATTGACTGTATCTAGGGACCTTATTAGAGAAACGCCCAAAGGGTTCCCAAAATAATATGATCTCCTTCAATGTTAGGTTTTATGGTCTAGTCTAAAACTAATAGCTAAAGTGGGTGGTCATAAAAAATAAGTCTAGCCTCTTACTAATACAAGAAACTCTATGCACACAAACACATGTTTAAAATTACTAAAGAAACAATTGTCACATTGGCCATTTTGGTAGTCATCTCACTAGGGAAGTTAGGAGGTTTGACTATGGGGTGGAACTCATCTATGGTTTGTTCTTACCATTATTTAACCCTCATCACATTCTAGGAACTTTATGCTTGAGAAATTGAATTTTGAATTGGATGTACTGAACTACTATGGACCATTGATCCCATGGATGAAAACTCTTATGGATAGAGATGTGAAACTTTACTATGATATGCATGCCCCACCTCATCATGGGGGATGATTTCAAATTCATTAATTTTCACATATAAATATAGGGTACACATGCTCAATCTAATTCAATAGAAAACTATTGTGTGCATATTATGGAATGAAACCACTTGGTAGATGCAGATCAACCTCTAAATATAGAACCTCTCTGGACAAATCACAACATTGGTCAAAATGTCATCTCAAAACAACTTGGTAGGGTTTTTATTAAGGAAGCATTAATCATGAGAGTTGGTACATATAGAGCTTCAACCTTGAAGGAGGCTCTATCTAATCACAACCACATACTACTTGAATTATACATTGGTGAAAATAAACCCCCATCCTTGTTTAAATTCAACCCACACTAGCTCTCACATGAGGATTTTAGGAACTCATAAAGAAAAACTACATTGAAATATCATTAGAACAAGAGGAACTCGCAATGTCTATCTTTCTGAGGAACTTTATGAAGGTTTAAAATCTTTCCAAGGATTGGGGGAAAACCCTTTCAAGTAAGCGTATGTGGATCTATCAAATTTTGAGGATCTAAGGATCACCACACCCTATGAAACTTACCACGAAGAGGATTTCCATGAAGAGGTGATCCAAGCCATATTAAGAGCATGAAAAGAGGCCAAATGGCACATAAAGAGTAGAATAACTTGGTTGACAAAGGGTGCAATTAAAAAACCAAATTTTTTGATTGCGAGGCATTGTTTTGAAGAAAAAATAACACCATATGAAAAATATTTGATGGAAATTTTCATAATGCATGGACTTCAACACAATACTTGCGCAATTGAGGTTCATTACAAAAAATTATACTTAGAGCACCCAAGAGAAACGTCTAGAAATCATGGCATCTACCTCCTTTTCTGATGGATGCCTAGACGATGTACAAAATGAAGCTTTGATGAAGCCTATCACAAAAGTGGAGCTACTATAAATATTGGAATCATTCCAATTGAAAAAGGCCCACATTCTAGATGGATAGCCACATGCTAGATGAATGGCTCATGGATTTCTACCTAGCTTTCAGGGAGCTCATAGCCAAGGAATTGTTCATAATGGTGGAGGAATAATAATGCTTAGGTAAAATACATGATCCATTAATATTACATTCATTACTTATATTATGAAGGATGAGACTTAACCCTTCTTATTCTGAGCATTACCGTCTAATATATTTTTCTAATTGCATATACAAAATAATTTCAAAAATTATAGTTTCCAAGCTCAAACCTATCATCTCTACCCATATATGCCATCAATAGTTTAGTTTTCTTGAAAACTACAAAATTCAATATGCCATTGGAGTAACATAGGTGGAAATACATACCACCAAGAAAAAGTATAGATCTTCCTTTCTCCTTAAGATTCACCACTCCAAGTTTTTCGACAAAGAAAAATAGCTTTACTTGAGACTTGTTCTCACACAAGTAGGTTTTAGCCTCGCATTCTGAAATCAATAGTTTATTTTTCATGAAAACTAGAAAATTTAAGATGCCATTGGAGTATCCCAGGGGTCCATACATACCATAAAGAACAAATATACCCTAGTATCCCTGCTTTTATTTTCCATCATCGCAAAAAATCTAAGTGGGCATATAAACCATGAGTATGTGGTTGGAGGGCCTAAAGGGATTAAAATTTTCGATGGCTTATACATAACAAACATTATTTTTATGGATAACACCTCATATTTGGAAATAGAACTATCCAAGAAGCGAAATGTACAGATAAAACCTTAAATTTTTTCTCCCCAAACATCGACATGGAAATAAACTTGTGGAAATCATCCATTGAATTCCAACATTTTTCTAAATCTATTCATAACATGATACTTTTCTTCCTACCTTTCATCCTACAACCCCTTTAAAATTGTATTATATATCTTTCTTTCTATCTTAAAGAAAATGACTACCAATTTAGGCACAACTTATGGCTCTATGACAAAATCCAAAGGCCTATTAGTTTATCGTGCAACAAGTGGATATCACTTAATGGCAAGTTGGTCTTGATAAAGAGTATACTATAGGCAATACTAGTACACTGGTTATCTCTAACAACTCTTCCCAAGGATATGATTACAAAGATCTATAAATTAAGCTTAAACTTGCTCTAGTCTAGTAACAAGGAGACCACAAGTGAAGACCCTTCACTTAGTTTAAAAATAGAGGAACCCCAAAACACTTGATTCCACTTCCCCTGCACATCCTATGGGGTATATGAATCACAAGAAATGATACAATATTCAAGGACATTCAACCCTCGCTCTCTAATATAGTATATAGTTTTGAATATCCCTTCACTCCATTGGTTGCTCAAAAGAAAAAAAAATCTCAGTAGATGGTTTCATAGTTGGCAGTAGATTACATAACACCATATGGTTTCTGCAATGGTGTATCCTCTGGTAAATACATTTTTCTCACCCTACATTGGATCCAATGGTTGGATGACCCTACAACCATCCTTTTCAAACAACATTTGTTGTTGTTTCAAATTGATCATGGCATCATTATAATATTCTCAATCAATCCCTGACAATGATACATAGGGATATGTGTCATCTAGTATCACAATGACCTCAAATTCCACATAAGTATTGACACCATTGAGACCAATTTTCATCTACTAGTCTACTCTGTGAATTGTAAAAATGCATTCAATTGATTTTCCTACTAGTCTAAAAGAGTTGCTTAAAGTTCAATCATGCATTTTTACAATCTATTAGTTTAGTTTGTCAATTGTAAAAATGCAAAGAATTAGGAAAGTTGTGTTGAACTCTTATAGTTCTTCAAGAGCATGTTTTGATATATCCATTGTCTTAAAGAAAATAAGAAGTAAATGAAGGTATAACACAAGTTTTGATAGTGCTAAGTATGGAATTGATTTTGGATTCAAGAATGGCCTAGATTGTAAGATTTGTCATTCAACCTTGCTTAGAAGAGGAATTTCAACGGTTGGGTGCCTTTGAGGGTCACCAAGAACCTTTTTCATCTTAAATTATTCCATGGTTTTCACAAATCTTACAATCTAGGCCATTTTATAAAAGATAAGACTCACACCCCAAAGCATACCAATATAACAATAATGGGATGCCAAGTATGATATGAATCAAGTAAACAAGGACCCCAATAAGTTTCTTACATACAATAGATTCAATTATATTCTCCAAGCAAAACATGGGTTCCCTGAATATATGCTCGCTAACTTATCTTTTCATTTTTTCGAGTGTTGGTACCACAAACTTATATTCGCACGATAACTTATCTTCTTGTTTTAACGAGTGTAGGTACCACCAAATCATTTACATATTGACAGTATTTTTACTTGAAAGATACCATTGTCTTTGTTGTTATATGCTTGTTTCTCATGCACCATTGTTAATGTACCTATATTGAATAGTGCAAGCATCTATCGTTTCATATAAGAGTTTGTCCTTTCCTTCAAGTTGCATTGGAACTTATACTTGTTGTAAGAGCACTTTTACTTTGTCATATAACTTCTATCTTTCCTTGTCATTGAACCTTGTCACTTGACCCATCTTTAGATGAGGCCTTAGCACCCTTGGGATACCATTCATTAATTCTAAATAATCTATCTTGTTGAGTACCCTCCAACCATTCATTAATTCTAAAGCATCTATCTTGTTGAGTATCCACTAAGCCTTTTTAGTATCATCAAGAAAAGTGTCATCCACTAAGCCTTTTTAGTATCATAGACCCTAAATATCCTYGCTAAGGCTGCATTTCCTTCATCACCCTATCTACATCAATTCCCAAGCCTAATGTTGGGACTTTAATGCCTCTTTATATCCTAACGAATTTCATACACCTCTCATTCACTTGATTATACAAAGGTGTATGAAAATGAGAGGTACAAAGATGTCATAAGAAGAGTGAAGATCCTCAAGTTATGAAGAATACAATTTCATAAAAGATACCTTATTATAACAATCCAATTAGGGAAGTATTGAATAATGTGTCAAGAATTGGGAAAGCCTTGTTGAACTCTTAAAGTTCTTCAAGAGCATGTTTTGACATATCCATTGTCTGAAAGAAAATAAGAAGTAAATGAAGGTATAACACAAGTTCTGATAAGGCTAAGTATGGAATTGATTTTGGATTCAAGAATGGCCTAGATTGTAATATTTGTCATTTAACCTTTCTTAGAAGAGGAATTTCAATGATTGGGTGCCTTTTAGGGTCACCAAGAACCTTTTTCATCTTAAATTCTTCCATGGTTTTCACAAATCTTACAATCTAGTCCATTCTATAAAAGATAAGACTCGCACCCCAAAGAATACCAAGATAACAATAATGGGATGCAGAGTATGATACGAATCAAGTAAACAAGGACCCCAATAAGTTACTTACATACAATGGAATGACATATATTCTCCAAGCAAAACATGGGTTCCATGGATATTTGCTCACTAACTTATCTTCTCATTTTTTCGAGTGTTGTACCACAAACTTATATTTGCACGATAACTTATCTTCTTGTTTTAACGAGTGTAGGTATTTGTCAGACCTATCTTCCTCGATTGATAACCAATATATACTCAGAGAGGTTGAAAGTGAGACGTGTTGTACTAGATCTACAGGTTCTATATCAACTAGATCTGAAAAGGTAAGGAAAAGATTTCGTATATGCGTGCAATTTTTTATTTCCAACAGAGGGTCATGTAATTATGATGTTGAGAGAATAGGTGACGTTGAGTTTCCCTTGAGGTATAGACATCTAGTGCAACGATGGGTACCTAAGGAGCTACCTGAAGTGGACACAGATTTCTTCATCAATGGGAGAATGTATCACATTGCTCCTTCATCCTTACATGGATTGGGGTTATTTTCCATTCATGGCATAAAGGTTGGCTATGGCAGTGTAATTGAATTGATGGAGTATGTCGGACCATTATACAAATATAATCATTGGTTGATATTGGTCTGATATACGTGAAGTATGCGTAGATACGTAGTTGCCGCAAATTATATACAACTAGTAGATAACAATCAAAATAAAGGGGTGACTATGTATATTGATGGAAGGCCAAAATCTTTTGGAAACATTGCGGGATTTATAAATAGTACACAAGCAGTGGAAAAAACTAAGCAACCGAATTTCATATTTGAGGGACGCGAAGGAAATCGTATATTTGTATGTGCAACAAAAACAATAGTTCCAGGTGAAGAGTTGTTGATCGATTATAACTTAAATCGAATAGATGAAGGGGGTGCGTCTAGGAGGGTAAATATCTTACATACCATTCAACTCAACCTTTGATCAATCATTGTTACAATTTATCACTGCAATATTTCATTTTTTTAATGTTACAATTACTTTCATAACTTTTGTTGATTAATTTATTGTGTCAACATCTGTCCAGGGTGACCGTGGAAAATCACATGCTACATATGTCCAGGGTGACCATGGAAAGGAGCTCGTTGTGCCTCAACAGGTAAATGTTAAATATAATAAAAACTTATGACTACAACAACTAAATTTCTGAAATTTCATTATTTATTTTTTGATATTACTGCGATATTTCATTTTTTTAATGTTACAGGTGAATTTCATAACTTTTGTTGATTGATTTATTCTGTCAACATCTGTCTAGGGTGACTATGGAAAATCACATGCTACATATGTCTAGGGTGACCGTGGAAAGTCACCCGTTGTGCCTCAGCAGGTAAATGTTAAATATAGTAACAACTTATGACTACAATAACTAAATTTCTCAAATGTAAAGTTCATATCATTAATTTTATTCATTAATGTATTGTGGCATGGTCACCATGGGAAGTCATCTACTCGTAGTAGATCAGATCAGGGTGACTGTGGGAAGTCACCGGACGCACAACAACATCAGGTAACTGTTAGTGCTTAATAATAACTAAATTTGATTACAATATCTAAAAGAAATTGATGTTAAAATTATTTTAATTTCATTTATTGTTTGATGTTTTTAGTCCAGTAAAGTCGATTTGGATGATGAGGAGCTTGAGGACGAAATATTTTATTCCACCGACCCAATAGAAACTGTTGTGAAGGCCTTGAAGAAGGAAAACATAGAATATCTAGATTTGTTTTGCAAAAGACCCCTGACACAGGAGGACAGAGAAAGAATTGCAGAGCTACAAAATCTAATAAAAAAATTTGGGGTAAGTGGCATCTTCACATATTTTTATCAGCTATGAAAATTTCATATCTTTTTTTTTGTTTTATATTTTTTATATGATCTAATAAATTAATTTTTTCCGTTTGTAGGAGTTTTTAAACCATGTGCCCCAGGAACCTGTTGAGCCTGCAACTGCTATAGGTAGAAGTGATGGTTCAATGCAACAAAAATGTCGACAAAGAAAATTACAAATGAGGCTTTTTGACCCTCCTGAGGTTCCCCTCAAATCCATTGATGAGGGCACTGATGTTGACCGGCATGACACACCGAAGCATGATGAGTTGGAGCCTGGGACTCCACATGACTCTGGATATGAATGTACTATAGATGGCGAGGAATCTATTCATGGAGAAACACGAATTAAAAGCATCAGATCACTATATCTCACCTTTCTGGTGGATGATGCATGTGTTCCGATTAAGATTAAGAAGATTGCAGGTATTTGTTAATTAATTGATTCATTTTTATCATGAAATTGAAATGGACATTTGTTGAGATTATTATAAATTAATGGATAACACGTTTTTGCAGGAAACAATGTCCTCTATAGAAAATTGAATGACAAATCATTGGACTTGTTTGGCCCCACCATTCACACATGGTGGAATACCCAAGATAGCGAAAATAATTATGAATTGATAGGCCACATGGTAAACTTGTTCGGAAATATGTTCAAAAAGAAAGTGGTCACAAAGTTAACCGACGAGAATTTAAAATATACCATGTCCCAATATAGGGAGACATTTCAATTAGACCTCAAGCATGACCGCCCTCCCATGGTTCTAGAGAAAGAGTGGAAGGCCCTGATAGAGGATGCAAAGGAGAACTTGTTTAAAAAACAAGGAAGACATCCACGACCTGGTAAATCAAGGTACAACACATGTCATCTTCTTAGTGAAATATTCTCATTTATGTTTTTCTTTCTTGTTTTAACTAACAATTCTAATATCTAAAAAATTTCAAAAATTCCATATATAGGCTACCTGACACCTCCAAAGAAACCAAGGCTAGAGTGGAAAATCACAGGCAACATAAAATAGGTCAGGGTGTCTATGGAAAACTAAAAGCCTGAATCGTAAGAATTAAATGATTAACTGTGGTGAATATTTATTTAACAGTAATGAATAAATACATGTTTTTGTTATTGGTAATTTTAACGGTGTAAAACATTGCAGTTAAATATGTTCCAACTTGTTGCCACCGAGGAGGACCTAAATCTTGGTTTCAAGTATGGTTTTAAAAGTGTGATTGAATATTGAAGAAGCTTGGGGAAGACTCCAATCTCCCTAGCCACACAAATGCAGGTAAATAAAATGAATAAGGAAACTGCAGTAGCATGCTTGTAAATTCTATTCATATTTTATTATATCACCCTTAACTAAGTATTTATGTTTGTTTTCAAACAACAGTGAAACCACACCAGTGAATCTAGCAGTATTCAGCAGACACCACTTCATATTAGGGAGCACATGTTTAATGATAGTGGGGAGAAGAGTACTCATTCCAGTATGTATGCTTTAGAATTAGAAATATTTATTGTGATTGTAGATATTCATTTCCTGACTTATACTTATATATTATCTTATTTAAATGGAAGAGCATGTAGCTCAAGAGGGTGAACTGTGAGAGGAACCAAGTGGACAATAAATTAATGCACCAATTGTCACAGCTACACAGATAGGTAAAGAGCAATATTGCAATGTTAATCAAAATAATGAAATAGTTATTTCAATTATATTTCAACATATCAATATGATCATTTCCGTTGTTGCAGTTCACACCCCTGCACAGTTGCATCCACGCCCTTCTCAGCGACATACCAAAAGTATGGTACATGAGCACATGGAAACACAAACAATAGAAGGATAGGGCATAGTAAATACAGTGTCATAGGATGATTATGATACCCCAATCATCAATTTTATGAATGTAAAAAAACATAAATCAAATAAAAACTAGATGTATAAATTCATGACTTGTATTTGGATGTTTATCGATGTTGCTAGTATGAAACATTGTTTATATGAATTACCACATTATGCTTCAATGTTTATATGTTCATATGTTTTGATGACTAGCCTAGTTATGCATGAATGTATATATGTTTTCTATATAAACAAAATCATTTATTGGGTATGGGGAATTGAGAGCGATGTGAGGGGGGGGAGGGGCCATATGAGCTTCCACCTTCACATGGTTGGCCTTGTTTAGTAGAGAATAACTTATTCTCGAAACAAAGAGAATCTCATTAAGGTATGTGATCCCTTAAGTTTTTTCTAGAGTATTTTACATAACTAAATGTGTGTTTATTTGCTTATATATTATTTACTCATATAAAGAATTTGTCTTTTATGATTCATGCAAGTCTTGGTGATGGAAATGAATCTCGTGGAAAACTCTTATCAAGTTGTATGGGATAATGGATCTGGAAAAAGGAAAATGATAAGGTAAGGGTTTTGACATGTTTTTTAAAGTATAGAACTCAATGTAGAACTTATGGAGACATAGAAATGTAAAAATACAATTTTGATTATTGTTAAGATATTCAATTTTGATTATTGTTAAGAAATTATATCAAAAGGAATTATGATAGAATAGGAGTTTTGAGACTTGGGAGATTAAGAACTCTATATACACAACTCCTTTTATTCATCGAAGTTCAAGATTGAAAATGAAAGTTGAATTGTTACGAGTCACATGACACTGTGAACTGGGACACAAAGGACTAAAATATATGAGTATTTGAAATAGGACACATGGGCCATAGTGAATGGGCGTGACCTCTATGTAACTTAAGCAATAATAATTAATAGTAATAATTGTGTTAATTAGGTCTATTACACGTCGTCCCTCCTTGAAAGGCTATGTCCTTGAAGTAGGATAAGGGATTGGTGCTAGACATCAAATTTGTGCATGAATCAACAATAAATCATATTCTTCATTAGATACAGTACTAAGGCTTCTGTGTATCATGAAGATGGGGGATTTTGTAGCATATCATTGTAAGTCTTCTATAGTATATCATTTTTTTCGGAGACTAGAAAACTATCAATTTTATTTTTTTTTAAACCTAAAGAAGTTATCGCTATAGCAACGTATGTTCGTTGCAAGTATGGCATATCTGTCGCAAGCCATTGGTGGGTTTTCTACTCTGCCACAGAACTTCCTTGTTATTGCCACACGTCGTTGAATCTATAGTAGTGGCCTAATTTCTTCATTGTTTCCATGAATAATCTTAGTGCGTGGATATAGCGACGTAAAAAGTTCCACGAAAAATAGTGTTTGCCTTTGTGGAAAGTGCCACTAGTATGTGTGGCAATAGCAATGAAAAACCAAGGAAAATTTGGTGTGGAAAGTGCGATGGATATGTGAGACTTCATGGATATCATGTTGTTGAAACCCTAGAAGGGAAGTGGGACAAACAAAGGACTATAGAGTAGAGAAGGGGTACACTTCCTAGGGTGGGATAGACTATGGGGATTGAGAGGTTGTGGGTAGGAAATATTTATGGAGTTGGAACCTAGGCCTGACCTTTATTGTGTTGTTATTTAGACCTTAGTTTGGCTTAGGTATCCTTTTCCCTAGTGGATTCATAGCCCCAAATCGGGGATAACCTACTATTGAGAGTGCATGAACAACAGATTCTACGGTTGGGAGCAACATCTAAGGTCTGCAGCTAGTCAGTGATTTTAATTAAAAGATAAGTGTTATTTTATGAGTTATGATGTTTTATGTGTGGTTATGATTGTTATTACTCTCTCTTCCTACCCTTGGGCTGACCCAGGTTCAAATCTAAATAGGTTTCCAACAAAACCCTCTAAAACTATCGGTCCTCGTGATAAACCAAAAGGCAACATAGCACACAGGATGTACTACGCAGTCTCACCTGAGATACTTCTATGGGTGACTGCAATGACTAGGTGCTTGCAATTTAGGAAAGGGTGGGGATCTGGGATTGTAACTGATCTTCCTCAATATTGTGACTGCAATGATTAGGTGCTTCCAGTTTAGGAAAGGGTGGGGATCTAGGATTGTAACTAATCTTCCTTAATATTTAAACTGATTACTCAATTTATTGTTATTAAGGTTCATTCATATGTTAAGTCTATGCATGCATTCTAACTGATCTAACATATAACAGATCTCACGAAATTATCTATTCATCCATTCATAGTCTAACTACATGCAGAAGGTAAATATACAATAAACACAACACATAACACAAGTGTTATTGCGGTTCACCCCTCCTGGGATATGTCCACAAAGATCTAGCTTCTTCAGCTCTTTTATTTAGATTTCTGCAATATATGGCGTCGCACACACTACAATTATGATAATACAGTCACGAAATAGGTTCCACAATATTCTATGAGGCTGAATAGATCGCACCAGGCTCCTCGGCCTGTGATCTAACCCTCAATGTCTAACTGCTTGACTCTCCTACAACTCAACAACTTACAAACTTATATCAAATATTATAGTAGTTCTCCTAAGAGAATAGAACAAAGTTTGGGAACCTCGACCTAGACCTCCTAGATACTTATTTATACTAATTTATTGTTTATCAGTCATTGAATTATCTTAAGAAAAACCTAACCCTAGCGTGGTTAGGTTTTCCTGCATGTGCGCCTTGCATGCTTTCCTCCTTTTCATGCGGCTTTTCCTTGCATGTGCTGATTTTCCTTCCAGCTGTATTTTTCCAAATTAAGCTTTACTTTCCAAAAATGGATTTTTCCTCAAACTCGACCTGCACCCAACAGGCCCCAAACACTGACATGTGGCTTGTCTCGAGCCACCTAAGCAGTGCGCGCTCCCTCGACAACCTCTGCTAGGCTGTGGAACTTGTCTGTAAGTTCCCTTCCTCTTGCATGGACTTGTACGGCCTTCTCTGGGAGCGCTTCTAACGCTTGTGTCGTGATATCCTCATGGATCATTGTTGCACCATGTTCTTCTTCGACTCTTCCAAATGCGTAATCATCCGCACTTCTTTCTCTTGAAGGGGTTCCATCTATGCCTATATTTCCTGCTTCTGCATTTGTGTTGCTTTTAACTCTGCCTGCAGCTTCTTCCTATCTTGTTTTCCTTTCAAATGCTCTGTGATACTCATTGTCTTCTACCTCTGCTTGAGGTCTTGGATTGATGTGCTTAATTTTCCTTCTTCTTGGTCCCACTTTTGGACCTACTTGTCTTCCTCCAACGTTCTCCAAAGTTGTGCTGCTCTGTTAAACAATCTTGTTGTTTCACTGACTTGTTTCTCCATCTCATCTATTTTACTTGAAAATTCTTGTTTCCTTTGCTCCTTCACCTCCAGGGGATTCGTTGGGTTGAGATTTTATTTTAATTCCTCGATCTCCTACCAGTACTGGTCAACTGTCTATACAATAAGGTCGATATTCTCCACTGTACTTCGCTCTACTGCTTGCGCATTGTTCGGGATTTGGTTCTATGCCACTGTCAATCCCTTCTCTAGTCTATCTATGAATTATTTCTCCTCATTGGTTTCGATCTTGACCTGCTCGACTACCATCTCTAAGACTTCCTTGCCATTCTTCATATGTTACAATTCTGTTGTGTCTGTTCTTCCATGCGACTGCACCTCCTGCACGACACTGACCTGAAGCTTCTACAATGCCTTAGTTGATATTCTTTCCATTACCAACTCTACCAGCGCCAGATCCTTCAATGGTGTCTAGGCTATGGCTTCATCCATCTGCAACATGTTGGATGTGACTTGAACATTCGGGCTCTCTTGTGCTCTAGTTTGGATGGTATCTTGCTCACTCGACGTGACCCTCGCCTCTACTTATATTTCTATGGAGAATGACTTTGTTCCCCTTTCAGGCCTATACGTTTCTCTCATCTTCTCTAGGACCTACCTTATGTCATCCAACTCATCTTGAATTCGGCCTCTTTGGTGTTGGGCATCTTTGAACTCCTCAGCTGCACATTCTTGTACGTTTTCTGCCACAAGGTCGATGTCATCCTTAGTAATCATGTACTCTGGCAGTTGCTTGTGCACCTTGGCCTTCTTGCGCAACCCCCCTGTATGTATGATTGGTCGCTTGGGTTTCCCTGTTTCCTGTGGGGTGGTTGTTGAGGGGGTTTCTTGTGTCATTGTATCCCCCATTCCTTATTCTCCTGGTGCTAGGGTAGTGTCCTTTTTTCCTTCATGTGCATGTTTCTTTGGCGCACTCCTCTTCTTCTATTGTGTTGGCTTCTAAATTGGCTTTGACTTTTTGGGCACAACACTGTCTCCTGTAGGTGTTGTAGATCCTTCTGCTTCTACCTCCTTTCCTATGGGAACTTCCTTAGGATTGACTAGGATCTTCCAGTCATCTTGTCAATCGTGCATCACCATTTCTACATCTTCTTTGTTGATGCAGTATCAAAGTTGCAACCATTCCTTGGCTAGATCCCTGTGTGTTTTTATCTACATGGTGTGGCATGTGGCTCTGAAGTTTTCAATACCTTGGTATTGTGAGACAAATTCTGGAGTGATCCTCCATGTGTTTGTGATGATTTCTTGGATTTCACTGAAGTACCATGCAAAGGTACTTGTATTTCCACTTCTTCTTTTGGGGTCCGAAGTGCTCCCCATTCAGGTATACCATGTTGTGTGGAAATGACCTATCCTATCGCAAAAGTAAAAATATAATGGCTCCCTCCACCCGACTAACAATACTAGGATCAATAGCCAAGAATAATGGAAGTTTGTCCCCAACTCCTGCACGTATTTGTAGTCATCGAGGAACGTGTTCAATAGATATGAGTCCCATCTGAGCATGGTTACATTGGCGCACTGTGTTGCAGCTGCGACAACCCCTGTGAGGACTTCCTCCTTGCAAAACTTTCTTAGAATATTGTAGGCCATAAGCTTTATGGCCATTCTTTTCATTGTGTCATTGATTCTTTTGATGATTATACCGCATGATCCCCTCTTTGTGCCATAGGTTTTCTTCATCTCCTCGACAAGCGCTTTCTCCTTTGTTTTTTCAAGTAGGTATTGCGCGGGACTCCCGCCCATAGACGACAGACCTGTGATGAAGGAAATCAAATCGACATCAATTGAGATGGGTTCCTCCAGCCATAAGAAGCCTCCATGGAGGACCGCCATTAACTGCTTGACACAATTGTTTACCTTCTTCCCCTTGACAAAATGGGGAATTTAAGCCAAGTTGAGGATGCTTGTATTGGCCAGGTCAGATACCCATGGTTTTGGTTGCAGTATAGGATTTTCAAAGGGTCTTGTGTCTATGTTGTCCATGTATACCTATTGCACAAATTTAGGGAATTTTCTAGTGTCGACCACATCATGGTCTGAATACTTTAGCTTCTCCACACAACCCAACAGTGTTGGTGGGGCCTATACTCCCTCTGGGATGTGTGGTAGTATGATTGTTTTGTCGAGTTGCTTGAATGGGGACCACAACATGGGTTCTTTTCCCTTTCTTTTGACCAGGGTGCTAGAGGTCCCAGCCTCCGCTTTCTTGTGTTCTGTGCCCAAGTATGGCTTCCCGGTTATGTCTTTAACCAACCTTTCCTGCTGTTATGCAGAACTTGCTTCAAGATGTGGTCTTGGCACTGTATCCTTTGTATGCGCCTTGGCTTCGCCATTTGTTCTTTGGGCTTCTTTGGCCCTCCCAGGTTGTTGTAGGTTTCCTACGTTGTTTTTTTTGTGGCCCTGTGCACCATTGTGCTAATCAATTTTCATGGCAGTCGTTGTTGGAGCTTGTGCTTCTTCTTCCACCGGTGTGGGGCTTTCTAGTTCGACTCATGGAAAGGGAATTGCGTCCACATCAATGATTTCCTCTCTCTGTGCAGTTTCATGTTCGGCCTCCGCGGTTTCATGAGGCACTCTAAAACTACTATGGTTTCTCCTTGATGTTTGTCTTGGTGCACCCATATTTGGTGGTGCCATCGTGGGCATTTTTTTTTTTTCCAAACGGGCTTCGACTGGTTCGCACTGTGCACTTGTCTTTTCGCTTCTTCTTTGCGTGCTCTCTATTGCTGCAAGTTTGCAATTTCACAATAAGTTGTAATTTGTCCCCGTTTTCCCTTTATATAGAAGGTGTCATCAATGTCGTGAAACTTCTCAGAGAAGCTTCCCTGGCTGTGATTAATGAAATAAATCTTTACGAGTACGTTCCATTTAATTTTCTTAAATGTCGCTAGTTGGCGTCGTTTTGTCGTAAGCGTCATTTTTCGCTTTTCTAACTATTTGTCATTTTTCCAGTGCTCTGAAACTTTTAAGCGTGTCATGCATTTCCTCTATGATTTTTTCGTTAGTGCGCAGTATTTTTCTTCATGTTACCCATATGTTCTGCACGGACCTTTTTACGTTTGTCATGCTGAGTCCCCTTTTTCTTCACACCATGTTTCCCAGTAATTTTTGTATTTTCTTTATTTTATATTTTTGTATTTATTTTTCCTTTTTTTTATCCTTTTTATTTATTTTTGTCATTTTCTATCCTAGCTTCTACTATATTACACTATGTACATGTATTTCTTACTGCGTTGTAAGTTTTAATTGTTAGGAGGTTGGTTGTCCCTGTACAGTTTAAGTCGACTCTCGTTGATCATTTCCTTCAGTTTCGTTCCTTCCAGATCCTTTAGTTGAATAGATCCCCCATCTGTGACAGTCTAAATTTACTGTCATAGAGAAAGACTAGGCCTTCTTCATTGAAAATCCTCCTCTTGAAATGTATGTCATGCCAAGATTTGTCTTTGTTATCGCACAGTTTGTAGCAAGGAATAAAGGCTAGAGATTGAAGAGGCAAATTGGCGTAACTGGAACCAATCCCACCCAATGTCACCTCAATGGGATGGTTCTTTATGTTTAGGGAGGTAAGGCTCGGGGGAGACGTCCCCGGTGACCTGGGGTTTTGAGAATGCAAAGGATTATAAGATAAAGATAAGTTTCCCCCCTCACAAGTCACCACCAAGCATATAGTTTGGCTAACATCCAACAATAAAGTATAACCAAAAGAGAGATGCACCTGCCTGAGACAAAGCAATAATAAAACTGATATATGCAAGCTTGTTCACTTGGTTAGTACCTCATATAAATCAATGACTATTTGATACACATATAAGCAATTGGATACTAAATATTGACGAAGTCAATGATTATAAAATAGCAATGATATATAATGTCACTTCTTCAATAAATGCTAAGAAAAACGTGGCATTCAATGTAACAATCAACACTTCATTCAATCAATGAATTTAAACCACCATTCAATTGCTTATAAGAGAAATGTTAGCTACACAAATGATATTTATAACAAGAGATGACGACATCAGTAGATTAGTAGGGCTAGTTGCTAAGCTAGGGTTTCATTCAAAGTTTTAAGAGTTGTTGTGATCAATTTTACTCAAGACCAAAGAGGTCTTGAGATCAGTGCCTTAGGGTTAATGGAGTCAAAAGTAGAGGATGTGGGAGATAAAGGATCAAAAAGATAGTATGGCTAAGGACTAGAAGGTGAAGATTTGAATTGTTGCTAGGGAAAGGCCTCAAATTCAAAACCCTAGGGGAGAGAGACTCACCTTGGTGTAGGGGAACTAGGCCTCAGTTCTCTCTCCTCCTTCCTTAAGTCAATGGAAATGACAGCTAGCTGAGAAAGAAGCATAAAACTAAGAAAATAGCATTTGAAAGGGAAAGTGTTGCTACAACAAGGGTTTACCAGCAAACCCTAGAAAAATTAGCCCATCAAAGCGTAGAAGAAATAGGCTCTTATGTGTCTCCTTCTTAGCTTGGAAATAAAAATGGCTAGTAGATGAAGAGAAAAGAAGAGTGTAGCTATGGCTAGGCTCGTTTCCTCTTCAAACAATGGCTGAAAAATCTCTTGATGGGGGCATGACACAATGACCTACTATGTGTGCTTGTCACCTAGGGTTTATTCAGAAAATTTATAAAAACATATGCAAGAAATAAAAATACAACCATTCAATCAAGAAGTTTTGCAGAAATTCACGTACATATCACCAAGAAAAGCATAGCAAACCCTAGTTGTAACACCTTCCACCAAGAGAAATGCCAAAATATGCCAAAAACTTCTTCCTTCAACAAGTGTGCCTCACAATTTCAGCCAAATAACCCAACTCTAGCCCAAATTTCATACCTCACTAATGATTGAGTGAGAGATGATGAAAAAATGAGAGTAAAAACTCTCAATATATACTTTATCAATGACCAAATTTTACTTTTAGGTCATAAAAAGGACGACAAGGCCAAAATACTAAAAATCATATTGTTTTACATTAAATGACAAATTAAAAACCTAATCAAGCAACATAAGGATTTCACCCCCTTTATAGGGTGACATTATCCCCTTCTAGGGAAAATGCATCCTCCATGAGCAAAACGTTAGCCCCCCTTGGGCTTCTCCAAGATGCCACACGTGTCAAAATGCTCTGTCCATTTGCCAAAATGTCCATGAAGAAAGGATGGTGTCATGGACCTCATGGGTGATGTCCTAGGCCTTATAAGGCCAACGTTCCATTGAAAAGGGCACAACCCCCCTAGGTCAAGCTCTGTCAGGGTGCCTCTGGTGGAACGTCCTCCTCTTCTCAAATGCAAATCCCTGGATCCATATATGTCCTATCTCTGCCCCTTGATGGGGTCTCATCATCCATTTGATGGGCTCTTCATCCCCATGGAGGTCTGAACTAATCATCTCTCGTGTACCGGTCCAAATGGTACCTGTCCATTGGGCATGATCCTACACATCAACAGTTACACCCTCCATGGGATCATCAGTCACAGGGATCATAGAAATTTCCATCACATCTCATCATCAATATTATTAAACATGTGCATAAAATCCCTAATACATCAGCTAAAATCTCAAATACATTACACGAGCCTGCAATACAAGTTTGGAGAAAATGATAAGGCGTCTTATTGGGACAGTGTCCACTAAAAGAGGAAAGTTTCTGGAAGAGACCTCATCCAAGCCATGCAAGTGGGTGATGTGTTCAAGGGATGTCCAAGCAGGTGGGTGTAGTGAGGGAAAAGGATGCAAATTTTTACATGTGGGTGCCTTTGTAGAAGGTGAGTTGCACCTCTCCTGGATGCAAATTTTTCCAAGCCCATTCATGCCTTTTGTTCTTACCTTTTTTATTTTTTTATTTTTATATTTTTTTTTTATTCAAGAGACTAATCAAGGGACACTTCCTTGGCATGGTGACCAGTGGTGAGAGCATTACCCACAAGTACTTTCACATGAATGATAAGGTTGGCTCGTGATGAGACCCCATTTCCCTTGGCCATGCAACCAAGAGTCACTACCCTGGCATGGTAGCCAGCTGGTGGTAATGTCATACTTCTAGGTACCCATATACCTAATAGGCTAGCTCATGATGAGACCCCCTATCCTCTGATCAAGTCTTGTTTTATTATTTTTACGGGTCCTTCTTGTTTCTTGTTGAGAATCCTTTTATTTCTTTCTCGGGGATCCCTGGGTGAAGCATCTCAAGGTTTTATTTTTAGGATTTTATCTTTTACCAGATTGCTTTTACCTTTTGGGCCTTTAGCCCCTTATTCCCATTAAATAAGGTAGAATCCTGAAAATAGGTCAACCCAGTGCCCGGACAAGTGGAAATGGGACAGGTGAGCAGGAAGCAAGATGAGAAAGTGGTGCTATGAAGGGAGCAGGTGATGGCCTTTCAGAAATCCCCCCCAAGTGGAAAACCAAAACCTAAGGACACAAGCTTACTAGGGAATCCTATCAATCCCCCCAGAAATGATCAAGTGGGCAAGTGTAATATCCAAGCATTTGTTAGAAATAAAAGGAATCAAATGCACATATTTAAGGGTTTTGATGATCAAAGTGACACATACCATGATACTCGAACTAATTACCTCATGGAGTAAGAACCATCTTTGACACAAGACCAAGTTGATGGTGATGGATGTTGTTGTTGCTGACAAGATAAAGGTTCTGGAAGAAAGAAAAGGTGGGCCCTCCAGGGCCATGATAAAATCAATCATGCTCTCGGTACTCCATGTCTAGGACCTGTGGGCCTTGAGACATGATCTCCTAGTTATCCCTAAAAGTGGGGGATAACAGTCTCTTCCTTTCTTCACTTCTAGGTGAAATGTTGCCACTATCTTATCCTCTTCCATCTCCATTATTTGGTTTAATATTTCCTTTACTGTAACTCTTTATGTCATGTTAGTGATTCCTGCTACGCGTAGAATGGGTGTTGAATTTTTCATGATGAGCTCAAGCATATGTAGTTTATTTCAATTTATCATGAACTTGAACCATAAACAATGAAAAAATACAATATACAATAGTTGCAGTAACCAATATCACAAGAAGAATAACCATGCACAAGAACAGAAGAAGATATTCAAGGAAACCCCTTCTCAATCAAGGGAAAAACCCAACAATCCTTTGCTATAGAGTCAAGAGAAGATCCCCCACACCATAAACCCTAGAGCACATAAGAGTGTTCTTCTATGACCTTGAAACTTGCTCCTAAGAGAAGTGTGCACTTCATCTATACAAGTAGCTTAAGAAGATGTTACAATGAAGTGTGATTGAGTGATCCATAATGGGGATCTACTCTCTTCTATATACAAGACCTAGCACAACAATAGGTGTGCCTATTGGCACAATAGGCCCAACTTCTATAAATCAATGATAGAATTAATATTTATAGAAATATTAATTATCTTTACATGGTGGGGTTGACTTGTACCCTTTACACAATTAGGGTTACATAGTAAATCTTCCTCTCAGACAATATATCAAGGGATCCACACATCCTCTAGTGCTCAGCCACTAGGGACACATCCACCTGTTCTCAGCCACAGGGACGTCATTCTCAATAGATCAACTTGACTAAGTCCATAGGAGTACTATCTGGAGAACCATCTCAAGTCAACTCAACTAAGTCCATAGGAGTCTGACAGGAGACCATCTCAAGTTGTCTCAACTTAGTCCAGAGGATCAATACAAGATACCACACATCATCTCAACTCAGTCTAGAGGAGTATGACACACCCATCACATGGGCTCTCTCACATTTGTCTCAACTCGGTCATAGAGGAGAACGACCTAGAGAATGTCTCATGAATTTTCAATCATGAACACTCCCTCTCAGCTAGGGAGGCATTCTCCACCACACCAAGTCTCTCACGGAAGTACTCGAGCTTCATCCTGGCAAGTGGTTTGGTGAAGACATTTGCAAATTGCTCATGTGTAGAAAGTACTGCACATGTACTGCTTTCCTTTGCACCATATCTCTGATGTAATGGTATTTGATCTCAATGTGTTTCGATTTATCGTGAAACATAGGATTCTTTGAGATCTTCACACAACTCTGGTTATCGCAACGGATAATGGTGGAATCCATCTCATGTCCAAATAATTATGCAAGGAGCTTGCAAATCCACACTGCTTCGTGGACTTCCACACATAATGCAATGTACTCTGCTTCTACGGTACTCAAATCCAAAGAAGTTTGTTTCCTCCTGCACCAGGAAACCATGGTAGATCCCAAATTAAAACAACAACCAGATGTGTTATTCCGGTCCACTATGCTCCCTGATTGATCTGCATCACCATATCCCTAAAATCTCATGTCTACACCAGAGGCATATATCAATCCATAACCAATTGTGCCTTGTAGATATATCAACACATGCTGTGTTTCTATCTAGTGTGTCTATCTCGGCTGACTCATAAACTGACTGATTACTCCCATTGCATATCATATATCATGTCTGGTGTTAACCAGATACATCAATGATCCAATCAGTTGTCTGTAAAGATGTGGATCTATCTCACCTGAATCAGAAGAAGCCTCATTCATTTTCTTCAAATTCATCACCATCAGTGTAGGCATGGATCTGGAGTATGTCATCCTGAATTTATTCAATATCTCCACTGTGTATTTTCCTTGACCTGGGAAAATATCATCATTCCTCTGCCACGCTTCTATTCCAAAGAAGTAGTGCATCATACCAAGGTCCTTCATCTCGAATTCAAAATCTAATGCACACTTGCATTCAACAATAAGGCTTTCTAAACTGGTGAGGAATAAGTCATCAACATATAGGACCAAAATTAGGCACTCGTCACCAACAATGTGATAGTATAGGTTGGGATCAATAACACGTTTTTTGAAACCCAAACTCATCAAGTATCCATCAATATTCTCATACCAAGCATGAGGTGTCTTCTTTATTCCATACAAGGCTTTCTTCAACCTGCATACATGAGACTCCTTTTCATGTGTCACAAATCCATCTGGTTGCTCGATGTAAAATTCTTCCTCAATCTCACCATTGAGAAAGGTTGTCTTCACATCCATGTGATGTAGTCTCCAACCCATGGATGTTGCAACGGAAATAATCGTACGGATGGAAGTGTATTGGGAAACAGGATAAAATTTATCCTCATAATATATTCCCTCCACTTGAGAGAATCCTCTAGCCACAAATCTCACTTTGTACTTCTTGACACTTCCATCAGTTGCATGTTTGATCTTATATATCCACTTGGAATTCACTACAGACTTCCCTTCTGATCTCAGAACAATATCCCACACATCATTCTTCATGATGAATTGATACTCTTCGGTCATGGAATCTTGCCAAATATTATATCCTGCTGCTTCTCCATGACAAAAAGGCTTAGTATCAATGATGTGGCTCATACCTAAAACATAGCTCAAAAATCTATGTGGTCTCTTGCTCTCTCGGAGTGTACCACGAGGAGTTGCATATCCTTCTACCTCCGGTAGAGTCTGTCAAGCCCATGCAGGCCTCTTCTGGCCTACTGCAATGTCTTTGGGAACATCAACTGGATTTGTAACTATCTCCCTCTCAATTGTTTAAGGGGGAGAAGGTATTGTCTCTTCCTTCTTCTCATTGTCAATCTCCATTTGAGATTATCTAGATCTTCATAAGGCTACATCTTCCTCAAACATGACATCTATGCTAACCTTAATCTGTTTCTGACCAGGGATGTATATCCGATATGCCTTCAAAGATTTATTGTACCCCAAAAATGTACCATTTCTACCTGAAGGGTATATATTGGTCATTTTCTCCTTGGGTACATGAAAGTATATTGGGCACCCAAATATCCTGAAGTTTCCAACCTCAAGCTTCACACCGGTGAAGGATTCTTCAGGAGTCATATTCTTCATAATCTTATGAGGAATCTTGTTGTAAACATACATTGTTGTCATGGATGCTTCTTCCCACATAATCATAGGTAGATTCTGATCATGTATCATTTCTTTGATTGCCTCAACAATAGTTATGTTATTCCTCTCTGAAACCCCATTCTGTTGAGGGTTATAAGGAACGGTGTACTCCCTCTTGATCCCTGCCTCAATACAGAAATCACTAAAATATTTGGAGGTGTACTCTCCTCCATTATATAATCTCGGTACCTTGATCCTCCTCCCGGTTAGGTTCTCAACCTGAGCTTTAAACTCTTGAAATATCTCAAGAACTCCATCCTTGGTCTTCAAGAAGTAAATTTGTGTCTTCTGAGAGTGATCATCGATGAAGAGCACATAGTACAAATATACATTCAAGGAAGCAACAGTCATGGGTCCACAAACATTTGTATGTATCAAATCCAAGATCCCCTTGGATCTACTGGTCCATGAACATTTGTATGTATCAAGTCCAAGATCCCCTTGGATATACTATCACTACTCAAGAAGGACCCATTGACATTATTTCCAAGAGCAAAACCTCTGCAAATTACATCATGCTCAATATGTATCTATGGAAGGCATGTCACCATCTCCCCCAGAGCGGGAAGGGTTCTATAATGTAAATGAGTAAGTCTTCTATGCCATAGCTCGCTCAAGCTGACAGTATCATGTAATAGGGCCTGGACTCGCCAGACAGTCAATCTGTACAAACTATTTTCTCGAACACCAATCACCCAGGAAGAATCCATGTGTGAGTTCTTGTGACATGCAAGAAATTTTACTTCAGAGAAGGTAACCTTGTATCCTTTATCCTCTAAGGTAGAAATAGTGACAAGGTTACTCTTCATCCCAGGTACATATAGCACCTCACTTAATTTAAGTGGTATGTCAGAATCTAGTTGGAAAGAAGAAGTTCCAACTCCCTTCACAATATATTTGGTATTTCCACCAAGTACAACATGCAGACGAGACTCTTTCTCTACAAGGTCTATAAGATGTTCTCTATATCTAGTCATGTTTCTGGAAGCACCACTTTCAATCAACCAAATATCATTATCTGTATGAACCGTACCTGAGAGTGTTGAAATGAAGAAGAATGCTTCATCTTTTATGTCTTCATCTCTCTGAGGTGGTTCTGAATCAACATCTACAGTGGATGCATGTTGTCTTTATTTCTTCCTGGTAGGACAATTTCCCTCAATGTGTCCATACTTGTCACATCTCTAACATTGAATCCTTGAAATGTCTTTTCTATGTTCATGACCTGGTGTTGCTGAAGTTTTCTTGTCCTTAAATTCTTTTCCAAAACTTCTTCTATTTCTTCTTCCTCTCTTTGCATGAGAGGAAAGGGTTTGATTTTCATCATGATGGGAGTCTTGCACTCCTTTGGATATAAGTCTGGTTTCCTCCTGAGTGCATTATGTCCATAGATGATCAAACTCAGATAGATATGTTCTTCCACTGATACTTTGAAGAAATGGTTCCCAATGTCTTGGAAGAGCATTGAGAGTAATCATGAAAAGTTCTTTGTCTATTGTTGTTTCTCCAATGGCACCTAGTTGATCTCTGATCTCTGAAATATTCATGAAGAAGGTATCAATGGTGCAAGCTTTCGTCATCTTGATATCTTGAAGTTGGTGTTTCAAAGTGAGAGCTATGTTTGTGTTGTTTCTCTCAAACATCTTCTTCAATGCATCATACATCTCATAAGTTGTATTCAAGGTAGAGATGTGAGGTAGTAGATGATATCTTACTGAATAGATGATTATTTTCCTTCCTTTGACATCATCTTCCTTCCAATCAACATTCTCTTCATCGGTAGTTGTTGTTGGTAGAGTATTTTCTATCAAACTCAATAAGTCATCCTCTTCTAGATTGATTTGTAGTCTTGATTTCCAGAAGCTGAAGTTGCTTTATGCATCAAGCCTATCTTCCACCAAAGTTATGTTCCTCATGGCTTGCAGATTCTTCACAAACCCTAACGGCTAGGCTAGAAAACCTGACTGCTAGGCTAGGTTAGAAACCCTAGGTTTCATTGGACTTATGACTACCAAAAATAATCCTTTAGATAGTCAAAAGAACCTCATCAATTTTGCAAGAATACCCCAACAAGATGCAGAAACCCTAGAAACCCTAGGGCCAAAAATCAAAATTTCTTTGATTTTCAATATGAGAGTTGCAGGAGGTGCGTTGAAGGAGGTCATGCTTCGTTGTGAAAAAATTAGTCCCAACATTCAAGTGGAAGGTGTTGAAACTAGCTTGGCAATGGATGGGGCCATTTTTGCAGTTGCAGTAAGTAGGTGACAGTTGTCTCTTCAATGGCTTGTGCAATGGCTCTTCAGAAACTCTGCTCTGATACCATGTTGAAATTTTAATGATGAGCTCAAGCATATGTAGATTATTTCAATTTATCATGAAATTGAACCATAAACAATCCAACAATACAATATACAACAGTTGTAGTAACCAAGATCACAAGAGGAATAACCATGCACAAGAACACAAGAAGTTATCCTGGGAAAAACCTTCTCAATCAAGGGAAAAAACCAACAATCGTTTGATATAGAGTCAAGAGAAGATCCCCCACACCATAAACCCTAGAGCACACAAGAGGGTGCTTCTATGACCTTGAAACTTGTGCCTAAGAAAAGTGTGCACTTCAGTCATACAAGTAGCTTGAGAAGATGTTACAATGAAGTGTGAGTGAATGATCCACAATGGGTATATACTCTCTTATATATACAAGACATAGCACAAAAATAGGTGTGTCTATTGGCACAATAGTTCCGACTTCTATAACTAAATGATATAATTAATCTTTACACAAATATTAATTATCATTACATGGTGGGGCCGACTTGTACCCTTCACACAATTAGGGTTACACTGTAAATCTTACTCTTAGAAAATATAGCAAGGGATCCACACATCCTCTAGTGCTCAGCCACTAGGGACACGTCCAACTATGCTCAGCACCATGAACGTCACTCTCAACAGATCAACTCAAATAAGTCCATAGGTGTACCATCTGGAGAGCCATCTCAATTCAGTTCAAGTACGTCCATAGGAGTCTGACAGGAGACCATCTCAAGTCATCCCAACTCATTCCAGAGGAGCATGACAAGAGACCACACGTCATCTCAACTCAGTCTAGAGGAGTATGACATACCCATCACATGGGCTCTCTCACAGATCATCTCAACTCATTCCTAGAGGAGAACGACCTGGAGAATGTCTCATGAAGTTGCAATCATCAACACTGGGTACCAGGAATTCCAGTGGCACCATTGCTTTTTTCCCATACACCAACTTGAATGGTGTCTATCATGTGAGCTTCTTACATGTAGTCATGTATGCCCATTGTTATCCCTGATTTCTAGGGATAACTAGGAGATCATGTCTCGAGGCCCACAGGTCCTAGACATGGAGTATCGAGAGCAGGATTGACCTGAGCATGGCCCTGGAGGGCCCATCCTTCTTCTTCTTCGCCAAATTTGTCCTGTCGGCAGCAGCAACATCCATCACCATCTGCTTGGACTTGCATCAGAGAAAACTCTTGCTCCATGAGGTAATTCGTCTAGGTATCATGGTATGTGTCATGTTTGATCGTTATAACTTTCTTATATATTCATCAGGTTCCTTACATTTCTGACAACTGCTTGGATCTTACATTAACCCACTTGACCATTATCTGGGGGACTAACGGGTGACCTAGCAAGCTTGTATCCATGGGTTTTGGTTAGCCACCAGGGGGGATTTGAAGATCCATCGTCCACTCCCACCATACTATCACTTTACA
>JZKD02S0150446.1:202958-231720 GCA_000966675.3 Picea glauca
TATCTTTTACCAGCTGCTTTTACCCCCTGGGCCTTTAGCCCCTTCTTCCCACAAGACAAAGTGTAACCCTCAAAAGGTCATCCTAATGGCTAGACTAGGGGAATGGGATGGATGAATGGGAGATAAGATTTTAAATGATAGAATGGTGGGAGCGAACGATGGCTCTGCAAATCCCCCCTGGTGGCTAACCAAAACCCATGAATACAATCTTGCTAAGTCACCCCATCAATCACCCCAACAATGGTCAAGTGGATTAGTGTAAGATCCAAGCATTTATCAGAAATACAAGGAACCTAATGCATATATAAGAAGGTTATAATGATCAAACATGACACATACCATGATACCTCGAAGAAATTACCTCATGGAGCAAGAGTCTTCTCTGATGCAAGTCCAAGCCGATGGTGATGGATGTTGTTGCTGCTGACAGGACAAGTCTGGCGAAGAAAAAGAAGGATGGGCCCTCCAAGGCCATGCTCAGGTCAATCCTTCTCTTGGTACTCCATGTCTAGGACCTGTGGGCCTCGAGACATGATCTCCTAGTTATCCCTAGATATCGGGGATAACACATACCAATACCAATACCAATACCATACATGTATCATACCATACCAATACCATAATAATACAATACCATACCAATAACATACCAATAGCAATACCATACCATTGAATACCAATAACAATACCAATACCATACCATTGTATACCAATACCAATACCATTGCACGACAATGGTATGCATTGGCAATGATATGCATACCAATACCATACCAATATGCATTTCCAATACCCTTATGCCTTGCCAATACCAATACCAATACCATTGCATACCAATACGTCCAATACCATTGCATACCAATACCAATACCATACCATACCATACCAATACCATACTAAAACCAATACCAATGCCAATACCATACTAGTACAATACCATACCATACCATACCAGTAACATACCAATACCAATACCATACCATTTCATACCAATAATAATACCAATATCGTACCATTGCATACCAATACCAATACCATTGCATACCATTGAATGGCAATGATATGCATACCAATACCATACCAATACCAATACCAAAACCAATACCAATATGCATTGTCAATACCCTTATGCCTTGCCAATACCAATACCAATACCATTGCAAATACCGTACCATACCATACCAATACCAATACCATACGATTGCATACCAATACCAATACCAATATTGCATACCATTGCATTGACAATGATATGCATACCAATACCATTGCCAGTACCATACCATACCTTACCAATAACATTGTCAGTACCAATACCATACCATTGCATACCAATATCGTTGTGTACCAATATCAATACCATTGCATACCACAATGGTATGCATTGGCAATGATATGCATACCAATACCATACCAATACCAATACCAAAACCAATACCAATATGCATTGCCAATACCCTTATGCCTTGCCAATACCAATACCAATACCATTGCAAATACCGTACCATACCATACCAATACCAATACCATATGATTGCATACCAATACCATTGCATACCAATACCAATACCAATATTGCATACCATTGCATTGACAATGATATGCATACCAATACCATACCATACCATACCATACCAATACCAATACCATACCATTGCATACCAATATCGTTGTGTACCAATATCAATACCATTGCATACCACAATGGTATGCATTGGCAATGATATGCATACCAATACCATACCAATACCAATACAATATAATATCATATCATACCAATACCAATACCAATACCATAGAAAAAAACATCTGATAGAATGATCTTGAAAATCAACCTCATCTTCAGAAATTGCACTATGCCTCATTGACCAAAACCCTAGTGGCGGAGATACTCCAACAAATTCTTTTCTAGTCGACGGAATGATAGCATAAGGGCCCCACTATATGAGAATCGGTGCTCTTAATACAATGCAACTGATAGTTCATGCATCTGAGTCCTGCTTAGAGTTTTATCAAGAGTTGCAACTCGCCTCCTCAAGCCATTTAGAGACATGTAGTTAATTTGGTCCAGGGGCATAAAATCCAAACCGAGTAGCATAACAGACTTTCGTAATCTCCCACAAGTCTGTTTGGCCAAGGCCCACATGATTACACTAGCCAAAAATACCTAACACAATTTTCTTCAAAATCGACCTCCTCTTCAGAAATTGCACTATGCCTCATTGACCAAAACCCTAGTGTTGGAGATACTCCAACAAATGGTTTTTCGGTCGAAATAATGATAGAGTAAGAGCCCCAATAGTTAAAACTCAGTACATATCCAATTCAACTAACAGTTCATGCATCTGAGTCTCGGTTTGAGTTTTATCGATAGTTGCAACTCGCCTCCTTAGGCCATTCAAGGACATGTGGTCAATTTGGTCCAGGGGCATAAAATCCAAACCGAACAGCATAATGGAGTTTCATAAGCTCACGCAAGTTTGTTTCGCCAATGCCCATGAGACTACACTGGCAAAAAATACTCAACAGAGTGTTCTTGAAAATCAAACTCATCTTCAGAAATTGCACTATGTCTTATTGACCAAAACCTTAGTGATGGAGATACTCCAACAAATGGTTTTTCGGTCGACAGAATGATAGCGTAGGGGGGCCACTAGCTAAAACTCGGTGCTCTTAATCCAATGCAACTAACGATTCATGCATATGAGTCTCGGTTTGAGTTTTATCGAGAGTTGCAACTTGCCTCCTCAAGCCATTTAGGGACATGTGGTCAATTTGTTCTAGGGGCATAAAATCCAAACCGAGTAGCATAACCGACTTCCATAAGCTCATGCAAGTCTGTTTGGCCAAGGCCCACGTGACTACACTAGCCAAAAAGACCCGACACAATGTTCTTCAAAATCGACCTCCTCTTCAAAAATTGTACTATGCCTCATTGACCAAAACCCTAGTGTTGGATATACTCCAACAATTTGTTTTCCGGTCAATGGAATGATAGAGTATGAGCCCCAATAGTTGAAATCAGGTGCTCGCAATCCAATGCAACTGACGATTCATGCATTCGAGTCTCGGTTTGAGTTCTATCGATAGTTGCAACTCGCCTCCTCAAGTCATTCAAGAACATGTGGTCAATATGGTTTAGGGGCATAAAATCCAAACCGAGCAGCATAACAGAGTTTTGTAAGCTCCCACAAGTCTGTTTGGACAAGTTCCATGCAACTACACTAGCCAAAAACGTCTGCATAGAGTTCTTGAAAATCGACCTCATCTTCAGAAATAGCGCTATGCCTCATTGACCAAAACACTAATGTCAGAGAGACTCCAACAAATGGTTTTTTTGTGGATGAAATGATAGCATAGGGGGCCCACTAGTTGAAACTCAGTGATCTGAATCCAATGCAACTGACAGTTTGTGCATCTGAGTCTCGGTTTGAGTTTATCGTGAGTTGCAACTCGCCTCCTTAATCCATTCAGGGATATGTGGCCAATTTGGTCTAGGGGAACAAATCCAAACTGAGTAGCATAACTGACTTATGTAACCTCCCACAAGTTTTTTTAGCAACATTAAACCCTATCCTATCCTAGTAATCCATCTGAGTTGATGGTTCCTCAATCAGAGTCTCAATTTTCATTTTATGCCCAGTTGCAAGTCACATCCCAAACAATTCCAGGGACTCTTGGCCAATTCCTCCTTGGGGCATAAAAACCTAACGGAGAATCATTTTTGAGTTCTGTGATATGTTGCAAGATTTTTTAGGCATGGAATAGGTGACCACATTATCCATCCCCTCCCAAGGGACAATTTCATAAATTGGACCCCTTGATCCAAATGTTGCATTGCTTCAAACTCAACAAAACACTAGTTCTCGAAATCAATGAGTAAATCAACTTCTGAGGCATGGAACCTAGGAGTGGGGGATTATCTAGATGAAATCCTATCCCAATAATCCATCGAAGTCGACGGTTCCTCAATCCGAGTCTCGATTTTTATTTTATGCCCAGTTGCAAGTGGCATCCCAAACCATTTCGGGGACTCTTAGCCAATTCCTCCTCAGAGCATAAAATCCTAACAGAGCAACATTTGTGAGCTCCATGAGATGTTGCATGCTTTTTTAGGCATGGACTAGGTTACCACATTGTCCATCCACTCTTGAGGCATGGTTTCCTAAATTGGACTGCTAATTTCTAAATCCAAATGTTGCATTTCTTCTTACTGAGCAAAACACTAGTTCCCAAAATCGATGAAAAAAACAACTTTTGAGGGATTGGAACCAGGAGTGGGGGGTGATTTATCTAAAATCCTATGCCATGAATCCAACGGATATAACGGTTCCTCAATACTAGTCTCGGTTTTCATGATATTCACAGTTGCAATTCAAATCCCAAACCATTTCAAGGACTCTTGGCCAATTTCCCCTCAGGGCATAAAAGACTAATGGAGCAACATTTTTGAATTCCATGAGATGTTGCAAGATTGTTTAGGAATGGACTAGGTGAACACATTATCCATCTTCTCTCGAGGGACGATTTCATAAATTGGACCCTTTAATCCAAATGATGCATTGCTTCAAACTGAACAAAACACTAGTTCTCGAAATCAATGAGTAAAGCAACTTCTGAGGCATGGACCCCGAGAGTGCAAGGTGGTCTAGCTGAAATCCTATCTTAGTAATCCATCGGAGTCAACGATTCCTCAATCTAAGTCTCGGTTTTCTTTTATGCCCAGTTGCAAGTGGCATCCCAAACCATTTTGGGGACTCTTGGCCAATTCCTCCTCAGTGCATAAAAACCTAACGGAGCAGCATTTTTGAATTCCGTGAGATGATGCAAGCATGTTTAAGTATGGACTATGTGACTACATTGTCCATATTATCCCAAGGCACGGTTTCATAAATTGGATCCTTTAATCCAAATGTTACATTGCGTCAAACTAAGCAAAACACTAGTTCTTGAAATCAATGAGTAAAGCAACTTTCGAGGCATGGCACCCAAGAGTGAGGGGTGCTCTAGCTGAAATCCTATCTCAATAATCCATCAAATTCGATGATTCCTCAATCCGAGTCTCGGTTTTCTTTTTATTCCTAGTTGCAAGTGGCATCCCAAACCATTTTGGGGACTCTTGGCCAATTCCTCCTCATGGCATAAAAACCTAATGGAGCAGCATTTTTGAGTTCTGTGAGATGATGCAAGATTTTTTAGGAATGGACTATGTGACCACATTGTCCATCTGCTCCTGAGGCACGGTTTCATAAATTGGATCCTTTAATCCAAATGTTGCATTGCTTCAAACTGAGTAAAACACTAGTTCACGAAATCAAGGAGTAAAGGAACTTCTGAGGCAAGAAACTCGGGAGTGGGGGGTTATCTAGATGAAATAGTATCCCAGTAATCCATCGGAGTCGACTGTTCCTCAATATGAGACTCGGTTTTCTTTTTATGCATAATTGCAAGTGGCATCCCAAACCATTTCGGGGACTCTTGGCCAATTCCTCCTCATGGCATAAAAAGGTAACAGAGCAACATTTTTTAGTTCCGTGAGATGTTGCATGCTTGTTTAGGCATGGACTATGTGACCACATTGTCCATCCACTCCCAAGGCATGGTTTCATATATTGGACCCCTAAATCCAAATGTTCCATTACTTCAAACTAAGAAAAACCCTAGTTCTCAAAATCGATGAAAAAAATAACTTCTAAGGGATTAGACCCAGGAGTGAGGGGTGCCCTAGCTGAAATCATATTCCAGAAATCCAACGAAGATGGCAATTCCTCAATCTGAGTCTTGGTTTTTGTGATATGATGAGTTGAAAGTCACATCCCAAACCATTTTGAGGACTCTTGGCCAATTCCTCCTTAGGGCATAAAAACCTAATGGAGCAACACTTTTGAGTTTTGTGAGATGTTGCAAGCTTGTTTAGGCATGGACTAGGTGACCACATTATCGATCTTCTCATGAGGGACAGTTTCATAAATTGGACCTCTTAATCCAAATGTTGCATTGCTTCAAACTGAGCCAAACACTAATTCGCAAAATCAATGAGTAAAGCAACTTCCGAGGCATGGCACCCGAGAGTGAGGGGTGATCTAGCTAGAATCCTATCCCAGGAATCCAACGGAGACAACAGTTCCTCAATTCGAGTCTTGGTTTTCATTATATACCGAGTTGCAAGTTGCATCCCAAACCATTTCGAGGACTCTTGGCCAATTCCTCCTCAGGGCATAAAAACCTAACGGAGCAACATTTTTGAGTTTCGTGATATGATACAAGGTTGTTTAGGCATGGACTAGGTGACTAAGTTATCGATCCTCTCATGAGGGATGGTTTCATAAATTGGACCCCTTAATCTAAATGTTGCATTTCCTTAAATTGATCCAAACACTAGTTCTTGAAATCAATGAGTAAAGCAACTTATAAGGCATGGCACCTGGGAGTGAAGGGTGATCTAGCTGAAATCCTATGGCAGGAATCCAAGAGAGACGACGGTTCCTCAATCTGAGTCTTGATTTTCATTTTATGCCTAGTTGCAAGTGGCATCCCAAACCATTTCGGGGACTCTTGGCCAATTCCTCATCAGGGCAAAAAAGAATAACAGGGCAACATTTTTTATTTCCATGAGATGTTGCATGCTTGTTTAGGCATGGACTAGGTGACCACATTGTCCATCCACTCCTGAGGCATGGTATCCTAAATTAGACCCCTAAATCCAAATTTTTCATTACTTCTTACTGAGCAAAACACTAGTTCTCGAAATCGATGAAAAAAAAACTTTCGAGGGATTGGAACTGGGAGTGAGAGGTGCACTAGCTAATATCCTATGTCAGGAATTCAATGGAGACAACGGTTCCTCAATCCAAGTCTCATTTTTCATGATATACCCAGTTGCAAGTCGCATCCCAAACCATTTAGGGGACTCTTGGCCAATTCCTCCTCATGGCATAAAAGACTAACGGAGAAACATTTTTGAGTTATGTGAGATGTTGCAAACTTGTTTAGGCATGGACTAGGTGACCACATTATCCATCTGCTCCCGAGGGACGATTTCATAAATTGGACCCCTTAATCCAAATGTTTCATTGCTTCAAACTGAGCAAAACAGTAGTTCTTGAAATCAATGAGTAAATCAATTTTTTAGGCTTTGCACTCGGGAGTGAGGGGTGGTCTAGTTGAAATCCTATCTTAGTAATCCATCGGAGTTGACGGTTCCTCAATCCGAGTCTCGGTTTCATTTTCTGCCCAGTTTCAAGTCACATCCCAAACAATTTCAAGGACTCTAGGCCAATTCCTCCTCAGGGGAAAAAAACCTAACAGAGTAGCATTTTTTAGTTCTGTGAGATGATGTAAGATTTTTTAGGCATGGACTAGGTGACCACATTATCGATCTACTCACGAGGGATGATTTCATAAACTAGACTCCTTAATCCAAATGTTGCATTGCTTCAAACTGAGCAAAACACCAATTCTCGAAATCAATGAGTAAAGCAGCTTTCGAGGCATGGCAACAGAGAGCGTGATCCAAATTATTTTCGGCACGAAATGAGAGTGGAAGTATAATAAAGAAATGCACAGAGATATCACGTAAATCCAATAATATGACATAAATATATCAAAGATGCAACCATAAACACGGAGATACAGTAATACATGATTTCTATTAATGAAAGAAATGTACAGAGACTGTAAAAATACAGAGTGAAAGACTCGCTAGAATGGTGGCAGCTTATCTCTAAGAAGAGATGTGAAGGTTACTCGCATTCACAAGAAGATGATTACAATGAGGCTCTAAAGTCCTTTTTACAATAAATAGAAATGCCAAAAACCCTAGACATCCAAAAACCTAACCCTAGGAGATGAAACGCCAAAATTCATGTGGGCCCCGTTTGGGTAAGTTAGTACATCAACTTCCCGGGGTCGTAACTTTTGCATACAATATCCGTTTTAGGTGTATGATAGCTCGTTGGAAATATATCGTCGATGATATTCATTTTGGGGGTTCAATCATGCCTTCGACTATCATTGAGAACCTCAATCTTGAAAAACCTTCATTTGGGCCCTTAAAATGGCCCCGAAAGTTAAAAACTGTTAAAAATAGTAAATTGCCAAATTTGCCAGAAAATTGTTTTGAGCCAATCGAAAAAGGTGGGTGGCCACTGATATCCACCTATATCAATCATCCCTCCTTAGGAAGCAATTGTCTCCCTTTCTTTGAGTTCCCGAGGGAGAGGGAAAAGCGTTTTCTTGAATCTGCATCTTGGTGAATTGTTTGCCTTGCTGGAGGCATCGCGCTGATCAGTTTGTGCAAATCTGTCATGAACCTGTTGAGGCTAAGGTTATTCAACAAGTAAGGATACATGAGAGGATGGTGTACAGAAGGAAATGTTTCTCTTTGCTGCAACCTTTTCGACCTACTTCTGTTGGATAGAAGGTGCTTGGGGCAAAACTGTAGTGGTTGCAGTGTCCTTTTGTTCCCCTTTTGAACAAATTGTGAAGAAGTTGAATTTTGCAGTATGAGATACTACCTTGTGGCACTTTTTAGGTGGAACAATAGTCGGAACTACCTCTGGTATTCTGTAGAGATGACCCCCCAGAGAAACAATAACATTGCAGGGTCGAGATACATAAACAGCATGGCGCTTCCACATATGTGGTTGGCACAAGAGAACATCATAGACATCTAGTGGGGCAACATCACATAATACCTCATCCTTGAAGGGATGGATGTCATATGACAATCGACATTGTTGGTCGACACGAAGATCTCATCCTTGGCGAAGCCACCCGATGTTGTATGGTTGCGGGTGTGGTGTTGTCGACAATCCCAACTGTTTGATGACCTTTGTTGAGATGAGGTTCTTCTAGCTTCCGCTATCAACAATAAAATGCAGTGGGGTCCCCTTCACCCATATCTGTGAATGAAAAATGTGCTCCCCCTCCTTGGGATCTGTTGGTTCTTCTGGTTGAATTGATGTGGTCGCGACAATACCAGTGGGTTCTGTGTCAATGATCTATCCTCTACCAGTATTTTCATAATCATATTCTGAATCAAGGTTCGGCTCCTTGTCTTTGATATCAGCCACCAATTATTGTTTTGAGCGACATTCATCGGTGTTGTGACAGGGGATTTTGTGGAAATCACACCATTTTCCGGTGTCCTTCTTTGTCTTCCCATGACCCTTATTTTCCTGTGGCTTGGACTGGTTTTCGGGAGACTGTATGTTAGGGTTGTCTTTGTCATACTTTGGTTCTTGCAGATTTGTAGACCCGAACTCCCGTTTGTTCTGGTGCTTAAATTTCTGCTCAATTTTAACAGCATATCGATAAGCAGCACCGAGTGACAAGATATCCAGAAAATCCTTTTCAGTTTGGATGTATCTGTGTAGAGCCCCACGGTATTTCAGAACCAAATTTCGTTCGGAGTTTTTGATACCCAGCTTGGTGTGCAAGGTATGGAAGGTATTGGTGAACTCTGGAACTTCTTGGCCCCTCTCTTGCTGCAGTGTGTTCCATCTCATGTACTGGTCCTCATAGTTGCCAACAGGATAATACTGTTCCTTTACCACATCCACAAAAAAATCCCAAGTGGGCTCGGCCCCATATATTCCAGACTCCTCTGTGGAAATTTTCTCCCAGTAAGTTTCCCACCAATGTTTGACATGAGGGAGATCTTTAAGGAGTGCGAAGGTGATCTTTTCTCTGTTGGAAAAATTGTGAACAGAGAAATAACCTTCTAGCAGAGTTAACCATTTTTCTAAGGCCTCTGCATCTATCTGTCCTTCAAATACAGGAATATCAAAATTAACTTGTACCTTGAAAGGCGAGGTGCTTCCAAAGTGGGCACTTGATGAAGATGCATTTGTTTCTATCATCAGGCATTGAAGGATGTGGGAAAAATTCTCCATCATTTCGTCCCTCTGTTGCGTGAGATCTTGCTCAAGCAATAGACTGATAGGATCATTTGCTCCGTCATTTTTCTTTTCTTTTTCCATTGAGTGTTTCTTGGGTGTGTGAGAGAGATTGTCTTCAAGAGAGACAATATTGAGACCCAAATTTTTATACTCGGACCTCGTCGGGGACATGCACTGAAAAAAATGATCAAGAACAACCTGCTCTGATACCACTGATCCGGATTATTTTCAGCATGAAATGAGAGTGGAGATAAAATAAAAAAATGCACAGAGATATCGCATATATCCAATAATATAACAGAAATATATCATATATGCAACCATAAACACAGAGATATAGTAATACATGATTTCTATTAATGAAATAAATGTACAGAGACTGTAAAAATACAGAGTGAAAGACTCGCTAGAATGGTGGCAGCTTATCTCTGAGAAGAGATGTGATGGCTACTCGCATTCGCAAGAAGATGATTACAATTAGGCTCTGAATGCCTTTTTACAATAAATAGAAATGTAAAAAACCCTAGACATACAAAAACCTAACCCTAGGAGATGAAACGCCAAAAGTCATGTGGGCCCCCGTTTGGGTAAGTTAGTACATCAACTTCCTGGGGTCATAACTTTTGCATACGATCTCTGTTTTAGGCGTATGATAGATCGTTGAAAAGATATCATCGAGGAGATTAATTTTGGGGGCTCAATCATGCCTTTAGATATTATTGAAAACCTCGATCTCAAAAAATCTTCATTTGGGCCCTCAAAATGGCCCCAGAAGTTAAAAACTGCTCAAAATAGTAAATTGCCAAATTTGTCAAAAAATTGTTTTGAGCCAGTCAAAAAATTGTTTTGAGCCAGTCGAAAAAGGTGGGTGGCCACCAATATCCACCTAGATCAGAGTGAGGGGTGATCTAGCTAAAATCCTATCCTATTAATCCATCGAAGTTGACGATTCGTCAATCCAAGTCTTGGTTTTCTTTTTATACCCAGATGCAAGTGGCATCCCAAACCATTTCTGGGACTCTTGTCCAATTCCTCCTCAAGGCATTAAAACCTAACGGAGCAACACTTTTGAGTTCCGTGATATGTTGCAAGATTGTTTAGGCATGGACTATGTGACCACATTTTTCATCCGCTCTTGAGGTATGGTTTCATAAATTGGACCCCTAAATCCAAATGTTGTGTTGCTTCTTACTGAGCAAAACCCTAGTTCTCAAAATCGATGAAAAACAAAACTTACGAGGGATTAGACCCGTAAGTGAGGGGTGTTATAGTTGAAATCATATGCCATGAATCCAATGGAGATGAAGGTTCCTCAATCCGAGTCTCGATTTTCGTTATATACCGAGTTGCAAGTCGCATCCCAAACCATTTCGAGGACTCTTGGCCAATTCCTCCTCATGGCATAAAAACCTAACGGAGCAACATTTTTGAGTTCTTTGAGATGTTGCAAGCTTGTTTAGGAATGGAATAGGTGACCACATTATCTGTCTACTCACAAGGGATGGTTTCATAAATTGGACCCCTTGATCCAAATGTTTCATTGCTTCAAATTGAGCCAAACATTAATTCTCGAAATCAATGGGTAAAGCAACTTCCAAGGCATGGCACCCGAGAGTGAGGGGTGATATAGCTGAAATCCTATCACAGTAATCCATCGGATTTGACATTTCCTCAATCTGAGTCTCGATTTTCTTTTTATGCCCTATTGCATGTGGCATCCCAAACCATTTTGGGGACTCTTGGCCAATTCCTCCTCGGGGCATAAAAACCTAACGAATCCGCATTTTTGAGTTTTGTGAGATGTTGAAAGCTTGTTTAGGCATCGACTATGTGACCACATTGTCCATCCTCTCATGAGGCATGGTTTCATAAATTGGACCCCTAAATCTAAATGTTGCATTGCTTCTTATTAAGCAAAACCCTAGTTCTCAAAATCGATGAAAAACAAAACTTATGAGGGATTGGACCCGGGAGTGAGGGGTGCTCTAGCTGAAATCCTATGCCAAGAATCCAATGGAGATGATGGTTCCTCAATCCTATTGTCATTTTTCGTTATATACCGATTTTCAAGTCGCATCCCAAACCATTTTGGGGACTCTTGGCCAATTACTCCTCAGGGCATAAAAACCTAATGGATCAGCATTTTTGAGTTCCATGAGATGTTGCCAGCTTGTTTAGGCATAGAATATGTGACCACATTCTCCATCCTCTCATGAGGCATGGTTTCATAAATTGGACCCCTAAATCCAAATGTTGCATTGCTTCTTACTGAGAAAACCCTAATTCTCAAAATCAATGAGTAAAGCAACTTCTGAGGGATGGCACCCGAGAGTGAAGGGTGCTCTAGCTGAAATCCTATCCCAGTAATCCATCAAAGTCAACGGTTCCTCCATCCGAGTCTCGGTTTTCTTTCTATCATCAGTTGCAAGTGGCATCCCAAACCATTTCGAGGAATCTTGGCCAATTCCTCCTCAGGGCATAAAAACCTAATGAAGCAGCATTTTTGAGTTTCGTGAGATGTTACAAGCTTGTTTAGGAATGGAATATGTGACCACATTGTCCATCCTCTCCTGAGGCATGGTTTTATAAATTGGACCCTTAAATCCAAATGTTACATTGCTTCTTACTGAGCAAAACCCTAGTTCTCAAAATCAATGAAAAAAACAACTTATGAGGGATTGGACCCGGGAGTGAGGGGTGATATAACTGAAACCATATGCCAGGAATCCAACGAAGATGACGGTTCCTCAATATGAGTCTTGGTTTTCATCATATACTGAGTTGCAATTTGCATCCCAAACCATTTCGGTGATTCTTGGCCAATTACTCCTCAAGGCATAAAAACCTAATGGAACAACATTTTTGAGTTCTGTGAGATGTTGCAAGATTGTTTAGGCATGGACTAGGTGACCAAATTATCGATCTTCTCATGAGGGATGGTTTCATAAATTGGACCCCTTAATCCAAATGTTGCATTGCTTCAAACTGAGCAAAACATGAATTCTTGAAATCAATGAGTGAAGCAACTTCCGAGGCATGGCACCCGAGAATGAGGGGTGCTCTAGCTGAAATCCTATGCCAGTAATCCATCGAAGTTGACGGTTCCTCAATCTGATTCTTGATTTCATTTTTATGCCCAGTTGCAAGTGGCATCCCAAACCATTTCAGGGACTCTTTTCCAATTCCTCCTCAGGGAATAAAAACCTTAAGGCACGACATGACATAGCATGGCAAGGAAAGGCATGATATGGAAAGACAAGGCATGGCAAGTGAATGCAAGGCATGGCATGGAAAGGTTTACCATACAATGGCATGGAATGGCATGGCATGGCATGGCATGGCAAGGCAAGGCATGGCATGGAAACACATGGCAAGGCAAGGCATTTAAAGGCAAGCCATGGCATGGCATGGCATGGAAATACATGGAAAGGCAAGGCATGCAAAGGCAAGCCATGGCATGGCATGGCATAGCAAAGTATGGCATGGTATGCAATGGCATGGCAAGGTAAGGCAAGGCAATACACCTTGACACCTTTCATTACTTTTTTTTCATAATTTTCAACCCTTTAGGGCTTGATGTATTGAATTTTTTCTTTGGAAGGATTGACATTTGGATGTGGTCTAGTTGAATGAGTATTGAGAGCATATTCAAAATTACCTATAAACTAGTTAATTATCAAAGGACCTTTGAAGCATATTACAATAGGCCAAAATGTACTAAAAAAATATTCATTTGTGAAATACAAGAGAAGAATATATATAGACCAATTAACTCTCAAAGGATTTGTATACGCAAACATAATCATATATAGCACACAATGGAGAGGGTTGGCACTTACACTTATGTAATAGAATTTACAATTGATAGTTAAAATGTATAACACATTTTTTTACGATCTTTACTAACGTTTATTGGAATTGTTGCATGTTTTACAACATTGGAATGACTTCTTATTTGTAAATTATTTGAAATTTTATTATGGTATGTGTACTTTTATATGATGTAATATGATTATGGTTTCATTTCATATGTTGTAATATTAGAAATATAACACAAAATCTACATATTGCATGAAATAAATAATAACTTTTCATTTTGAATGTTCTTTTTTACAGAACACGGGTCTTCCAAAAGATCCAGTTGATCCTTATGAGATAGATCCAAATTATAATGGGTCTGATACAGACATGGGAGATGATGATGATGAGTCAGATTAAGAAGACATTGTGAATGACGACGATGATGACCACAATGATGATGATCAAGATAATGATGATGACCTAGTTGTTGGTAGTATCCAGTGACATTGATCATATAGAATCCATCATTGATCATTGTTGTATATTGTTATGATGCCTATTTTCATGTTTATTATCCTATGTATCATTTTCACCTGCAATACCATATTATTGAGTTTTATCATTTTGACATTTATCATTTTGACTTATATCATTTAGACATATATCATCTTAACTTACGTCGATTGTTGGCCATGTATCATTCTAACATGTTATTGATCTATTGCCATATTTGAATTTCACGTGTTGTAGTTATATATGATGATGATCTTATCAGTATTAAAGATATAAGTTGTTTGACATGATACTGATCTAATATTGATATATTTGACTAGTTTTAATTATAGATGATGATCATGTTATAATCATTATCTTGTTATTTTATATATATTGTATGTTGTATATTTTATTTAGATGGAGATTTAATAAGTATAATGATGTTGTTAGTTTGTATGGATGTCCAGTTCCCTAAAAAGTCTTTATAAAATCTATCCTATAAAATACTTCAAATGCAATATGACTTACTCTATAATAATATAAGTTTTTTAAGATGCACGATATATTTAACTAATTAAATTGAAATAAAAAAAGTTAAATTACTAAATGGAAGCTAAAAAGGACACAACATGAGTTGTTAAAATGGAATCAAAATGTGGCTCTAAAATGGAAGTAAAACTCAACATTAAATTTGAAGCCATACTTGGAGCTATTTATGGATCTAAGTAGGAAGCTAAATTGGTTGTTTAACTTGGTTGTTTAACAAGAAGCAAAATTGAATACTAATTAAGAAGCAAATCCCAACGCTAAAAGGAGGCAAACCCTGGACCTAAAAAAGAAGCAAAACCAGACACTAAAAAGGAAGCAAACCTTCGAACTAAAAGGAAGCAAACCATGGAGCTAACAAGAAAGAAATTCTGGAAGCAAAAAATGATGCAATAATGGAAGCACATCTTGGCGTTAATTTGGAAGCCAAAATAGAAGCTATTTTTGACGTTACACTAGAAGAAAAAAAGGAAGCATGATTGGGAGCTAAACTAGGCGCCACACCTGGAGCTAAACTAGGCGCTAAACTAGGAGCTAAAGCAAGAGCTAAACTAGGTGCTAAATTAGGAGCTAAACTAGGAGTTAAACCAAGAGCTAAACTAGGGGCTAAACCAGGAGCTAAACCAGAAGCTAACCTATAAGCTAAACCAAGAGCTAAACTAGGTGGTAAACTAGGAGATAAACCAAGAGCTAAATTAGGCACCACACGTGGAGCTAAACTAGGCGCTAAACTAGGAGCTAAACCAGGAGTTAAACTAGGTGTTAAACCAGGAGCTAAACTAGGAGCTACACCTGGAGATAAACTAGGCACTAAACCAAGAGCTAAACCAGGAGCTAAATTAGGTGCCACACCTAGAGCTAAACTAAGAGCTACACCAGGAGATAAACCAAGCACTATTTTAAGTGTTATTTAGGGAGCTATATCACATTTTAGGCACTAAACTAGGTGCAAAATCTGGAGCAAAACTAGGAGATAAATAAGAAGCAAAGATGGGCACTAAAAAGGAAGCAAAACTAGGTGCTAAAAAGGGAGAAAAACCTGGTGCTAAAGAGGGAGATAAATTGGGCACTAAACTAGGCTCTAAATCTAGCGCCCAAGTGAACACGTCGTTTAGTGTCAGTTTTTGCGCCCTCTCATCAGCCCAATTCATGCCCTCAAATGCAGAAAAATCCGGCGCTAATGGCCTGTTTTTTTGTGGTGAACCTCGAGATGTGTCAAGGAATCCATATGACCAGGACCTTGGAACCCCTCACTAGGTATGAAAGGAGCTAAGATATTTTGGCTTCGAAGCTCTGTTACGTTATGACCTTACAACCTTCAAAACCCATCGAAGGAAAGTTGTTGGTCCAGTTACCAGTGAGGTTGACCAACATCTGGCGGTTTTCTTAACTGTGACCATGGGATATATCCCACCGTTGAACCCTGACCCACTTACTAGTTGTGAAGTAACACTAGTTGTAGACCTAAGGGTACTCGGGATCTCCCCTGATCGTTGGATAATTTCCATGGTCAGTTTGGCGTTGAACGCTCTGGCAGAAAAGGGGTGTTAGATGGGTAGAACCCCTGAACGCCAAAGTCGCAAAGTGATGAGAACCATAGATCTAAGGGTACTCAGGATCTCCCATGACCGTTGGATCTATGCCATGGTTAGTCTGGCATTGACCACTCCGGGAGAAAAGGGGTGTTAGATGGGTAGAACCCTCGAAATTTGAAGTCGCGAAGTGATGAGAACCGTAGATTTGGGGACACTTCGGGATCCCCCCTGACCATTGGATCTACGTCGTGTTCATTCCATCATTTACCACTATGGGATAAAGGGAGTGTTAGATGGGTAGAACCCATGAACACTGAATCCATGAAGCGACGAGAATGGTCGATCGAGGATGCGTTGGAATCTCTCCTTACCGTTGTATTTAGACCGTGGTCAACCCACACTTACCACTCTGGGAGTAAAAAGGAAATTATAAATCCAAGCTCCTAAATGCCGAATTCGCAAAGCAACAGAGGTTGTCAGTATGGAGTGATGTGGCATGCTGGCATCACCTAGGGTGATTGGACCCATGTTCGGCATGCCACGTGTCACCTTGATTCATGCTTTTTACAGACCCTATATTCCCATTAGAATGTGACAAGTTTCACCCATTAATGAGGTCATGTGTCATCTCTTCCCTTTTCCGCGTGTCTCCCCCTAGCGCATGCGTGCTTGGCCTAAAGGCTGGTGGAGCACCTGAGACACTGGGAGTTCAAGATTTTGGGGAACTTGGGTTGTTGACATGCTGGGGTAAATTGACCGAAGGCCCGGACCTACCTGCCCCTACCTCTGCATTTAATGTGCCACCAAGTGTAAGTGTGGACCCTTCGGGAGTCTGGGGTTTCGAAACTCCAAAGGTTTGGGGTGGTGTATGGGATAAGTCAAAAGGTTCGAAGGCCGGAACCACGTGGTGGGATTCTGGGGTTTCGGGACTCTGAAAGATATGCGAATAGAGAAACTGGCATTCAGTGCCAAACGTCAGATTCCCATAAGCATGTGTGTTAATACAAAGGCGTAACTCCCAAACCAGAGCTCGGATTGGAGCATGGTGACAATTGTTGGAAATCTCTTAATGAGCAGAAGGAAATAAAGATCTCGGGAAGAGGACCCGAGATCTTTGAGTAGAAGAGAAATTTTTATACCCCATCCCTCTAATGAATACCTAAGGGGTCGGGTGTGTTAGAAAGTGGTATCATAACATGCAACAACACTTGGCCTGTGTCGGCTCATGAATGTGTTGCATAAAAATCTTGTTAGATAAATTTTAAGGAGTAACACCCTATCTTACCCCATTCATAAGAAACTTATTTAAACCACTACCGAAAATAGGAATGAAACTTTCTAATTTTGTTATATGTTTGAAAGTTTGAACTGTGTGTTGCTAGTGTTCCATATAAAGAAGTTGACTTCACCTTACAACTATATGTGTTGTTCATAAACTAGTAGATAAATAACTAACAAAAAACGTTTTATCAACACTCGAGTAGTCAGTGGACAGCAGGAAAACTATAGCGTAAAGGATGGTGACACACCATGAGTTGGGGGAAATCTCCCACAATAGAGAAGAAGAATATGATGAGAGGAGAGCGATGGAAACCCCTCCAGATTTGGTTGAAACTGTAAGAAGCCTCATGGAGGAATTACATATTTGTAAGGTTGACAATGAAAGGTTGATAAAAGAACAGGAAAATCAAATTGAAATTAACACAGTCCTACTGCAAAGCCTATCAGATATACAAAGGAAATTGAAACATGGACCAACACCCAGTCATATGGACAGAAATCATACTAAGAAAACCCAAATTCCACTGGAGATACAAAATCATGGTCCTGAAAGTGGCCACACAAGGACGAGCACCTCCAAGAAGGCCCAACATGGAGCCAAGAGACACTCAACGAAAGAATCCTCTAGTGAAGAAATCGACAACTCCAAGTAATCTTCTAGTAGCAAGACTAGTTCACATTCCCAGAGGAGAAGAAAGAAGAGGAAACATTCCAAGAGCCATGACCCTGAAGAGTTTAAGAAATCCAAACCACCCACTTTCGATGGAGAAATTAAGAAGGGGGAAGAAGCAAAAGTTTGTCTTATTGGATTGAAGAAGTACTTCAAATCCCATGACTACTCTTAAAACTTAAAGGCTCGGATAGCCATTTTCAACTTGAACAAAAAGGCCTCTATTTGGTGGGAGGACCTTAGGAATGTGAAAGGAATCCGTGAGAAGGACCTGTCATGGAAACAATTTGAGAAGTAATTCAAGTAGAAGTATCTGTGGGAACAATACTTTCATGGGAATACCAAGGAGTTCTATGAACTCAAGTTAGGACAACTTACAATAGATGAATATATCAGCAAATTTATTGAGTTGATATGGTATGTTCCCTACATAAAGGATGAAAAGGTAAAAATGCACCGATTTATTAGTGGACTGCCTCAGTCCTTCCGAGACAGAGTTGAATTTGATGAATCCAAAACCTTAGAAGATACTATCTGGAAGGCAAGGTATTTCTATGAGAAATTCAAGAATAAGGCATAACAACATGAGGACTGGAAGAAGAAAAGTAATTCGAGATTCAATAAGAAGGGGTTTAAATCCTCGAGATTTAAGAACCAGGGAAAAAGTTCTAAGATGAGCATTCCTAATAAAAGTGTATATCATCATAATTTCCCATCTCAAAGTGGTAATAAACCCTTTGGAGCAGCCTCGAGTAAGACTGATAACACAAAGACAGAACCCTTGAAATGTTGGGGTTGTGGAGAAGAACATTTGTTGAGGGACTGTCCACATAGGTAGTAGAACAATAGGAGTGTCTACAACGTCCAATAGGCTACCACAGTCAATGATGTGGCCTTGTTTGTGAAAAAGAAGGATGGCACACTCAAGTTGTGCATATACTATAGACAACTTAATAAGATGACCATTAAGAATAAGTATCCCTTGCCAAGGACCGATGACTTGTTTGACCAATTAAGGGGTGCTACAATTTTCTCCAAGATTGACTTGAGGTCTGGATACCATCAAGTCAAAATTATGGATGAAGACATCCACAAAATAGCCTTTGGGACAATATATGGGCACTATGAATTTGTGGTGGTGCCATTTGGGCTTTCCAATGCACCAACCAATTTTATGTGCTTAATGAATAATGTACTTAGTAAGTTCTTGGATAGATTTGTGTTGGTTTTCATTGATGATATCCTAATCTATTCTAAGAGTAGGGAATAACATGAAGAACATCTCATGTTAGTGCTTCAAGTGCTGAGAGAACATCATCTCTATGTTAAGTTTAGTAAGTGTCACTTTTTTCCAAAACAAATTACATTACTTAGGCCATGTTATTTCTAAAGAGGGAGTGATAGTTGACCCTGACAAGATCAAATCCATTATGGATTGGCCTACCCCAAAGGATGTATCTGATATCATATCCTTTATGGGCCTAGCAGGCTACTATAGAAGGTTCATAAAGGGATTCTCCAAGATCGGTTTCCCAATCACCTCCCTTCAGAAAAAGGGAGTTAAATTCATTTGGACATCAGAATGTGAAGAGAGATTCCAACAGCTGAAATACCTTCTAACCAATGCACCTATACTAAATATTCCAAACCTAAACAAGAATTTCTTTATGTGTATAGATGCATGTAAGGAAGGGATCAAAGGAGTCCTTATGTAAGAAGGACATGTGATTTGATACGAATCTAGAAAATCGAATGAGCATGAAATCAATTATGTGACCCAAGATCTGGAATTGGATGCCATAGTACATGATTTAAAAATGTGGAGGCATTACCTCCTAGGTAAAATATTTGTGCTTATGACAGACCATAGTGGGTTGAGAGATCTGTTTAATCAAACAAAACTAAATGCTAGACAAGTTAGATGGATGGCTCACCTTAGTGAGTTTGATTTTGAAATCAGACATATCAAAGGAAAAGAAAACAGGGTGGTTGATGCCCTTAGTAGATGTATGAAAGTGATTCACTTGGAAGTTGTAAGCACCTGTGAATCAGACGTCGGGGAGAGAGTCAAAAGTACACAAGAAACAGATGCATTTTTCAAGACTATGAGATCATACTTAGAGCAAGAGCCCATAGGGCTGAAGTATGAGGGTTATCAATTGTTGAATGATGGTCTGCTAACTTACAAAGGTAGGTTGTATATTCATAATTGTGATGACTTGAAGAGGTTCATAATGGATGAACTACACAAAAGACCATATACCGGTCATCCTGGTTATCAGAAAATGATCACAGCCACTAGGAAACTATTTTATTGGCCCAGACTGAAAAAAGGACATAGTTTATTACTTAGCTAAGTTTCTAGAATGTCGGAAGGTTAACGCAGAGCACCATCATCTAGTAGGGTTGTTGCAGCCCCTACCCATCCTCGAATGGAAATGGGAAACCATATCCATGGATTTCATCACAGGGTTACCAAAATCAACCAAACAAAATGACGTCGCCATGGTAGTTATGGACAAACTGAGCAAGGTTGCTTACTTTATTCCCACCAAATTAACTTGCAAGGCAACAGATATTACCAGTATTTTTATGAAAGAAATATTTAGACTCCATGGCATGCCGAAGGAAATCATATCCAACAGAGATACGAAATTTACTTCAAACTTTTGGAAATCTTTGTTTGTTGATTTTGAAACTAAATTGCTATTTAGTATAGCCTATCACCTTCAAAATGATGGGAAGAAAGAGAGGGTGAACCAAGTGTTATAGGACATGTTAAGGATGCATGTAATGCATCATCCCAAGAAGTGGGAAGACTACCTACCACTGGTATAGTTTGCTTATAACAATGGCTATCAAAGATCATTGAATATGAGCCCTTTTGAAGCCCTCGATGATAGACAATGGAATATTGCAATCAACTAGAATAACCTAGTAGATAGAATTACAATCAGGATAGATGTTCTCAAGGAAATGGAACAAAAAGTAGTTCATATAAAAAAAAATCTGAAAACAACTCAAGATAGACAGAAAAGCTACGCAGACAGAAAAAGGGACTCCTAGAGAGTTCAAAGTAGGGGATCATGTGTATCTCTGAGTTAGACCCAGAAAGAGTTCCTTGATAATGGTAACTTGTGCCAAGATGGCACCTCAGTATTGTGGACCCTTTGAAATTTTGGATAGAGTGGGACATGTAGCATATAGACTAGCACTTCCTCCCACAGTGAAGGCCCATAATGTTTTCCATGTTTCGTTACTGAATAAATATGTACATGATTCTAATCATATAATTGATCGGTCTATGATTCAAGTGGAACCAAAGGGATAATTCCTACCATAGCCACAATGCATAATAGACAGGAAGGAAATCCCACTCAGGAGCAAAATCATTGCACAAGTCAAGGTGCAGTGGAAACAGTTTGGTCCAGATGAAGCTACATGGGAAACGGAGGATGCCATGAAATAGGCATACCCATTTTTTATTACTTATGTACATACAGAGCATATCGGCAGGTATAACATCAAGCACGATGTTCCTTTAAGGGGGATGGGATTTTAATACCCCCATTTCTCCCAGTTTGTAAATATAACTATAACTTGCCAAAAGACTATGGCCAAATTGAATATGTGTGGATGTTGGAATTGATGAACCTTTTTGGTATAAAAGGTAATGTATGTAATTAAATAAAATGGATAGTGTTGTATAATTGTTGTAATATCACAATACCGAGCCCCAGTTGTAATTGGGAATGTAAATATGTTTTGTAGGTTGGTGAGCCAAGTGATTATGAGTTAGGAGGCTTATGTGATGATTAGGCTAGAGAGCCTAGATGCTAAAGGCCAATGAGCCTATTTTTGTATATGTAAATACTCATATCATTAATATAAATACATCGTTGTGTGTAGACCGACCATGATAAAAGAGAATGGGGGAATAAGCTCCACTAGGTAGGGAAAGGGAAGGGGCTAAGAGGCTAGGGAAAAGGGCTAAGCTTGAGGGCTTATCTCTGAGGGAATATTATAATATATTTCTTAAAAGACTAAGGTTTGGGAAATAACTCATGTTATCCTAAGTTCCTTTGTGAAAAGGAACTGCAAGTGGAGAGGAACGAGCTCCAAGAGAGCCATGTGTCAATCTTGGCGCATGCAGTTATGTGTGGGGAAATCAGTTCATTTTGGGGGGGTTCCCTTCCATTCTTGCCATGCTTTCCATGCACTCACGCATACACATAGGGAGCCATTACCTCCATTGTTGATCTCTGATCATGGACGCACCTCTAAAACCTACATACATTTGAGATATCACGTACTTTTCCTATGAAGCACAGCGCACTGTACTTTGCATGAACCCGTACCATGCCTTAACGTTTGGTTTTTGTTGCCAATACAGTTGCTTGGATGAGCCTGGCTTGTTACCATCTTCTATGTCCTTACCCATTTTCGATTGTTGCCTTAACCTGAGCTTGTTGCTCGTTGACTAGGAGTGGAAGTGAAGAGGTGGGTTGTTAGGCCCATGGATTGAAGAAGCAGGTTTTCAGAACTGTGAGAAACTCTCTCCAGGTGAGAGAGAGTTTGTTGGGAAAGAAGAAGCATGTTGGTAAGCATGTTAACAACTCTCTCCAGGTGAGAGAGGTTGTTGGGGAAGTGATTTTTTTGGAGGGATCTCAATTGTAGTTATAGTGCTCTGAGAATTCATGTCTGGACTGTTTTTGAAGCCCTGTAAGGGAAGTGGGGCAGTCAAAGGACTGTTTAACAGAGAAGGGGCACACTTCCTGGGGTGGGACAGGCATGTGGGGAATGAGAGGTTGTAGTTTGTTAGTGTGGGTTGGCTCTTGGGATGAAATCCTTCCTGTTGACTGTGCAACTTCTTGTTGTCTCAGCCTAGCCTAAGAATCCCTTTACCTAGATGGAGTTTAGTCCCAGCTTGGGGGTGACCCACTGCTAAGAGTGATTAGCAGTGTGGTCTAAGGCTCGGACGTTCATGGAAGGTCTGCACGCAGTTGGTGGTATTCTATAAAAAGATAAGTACCAATTATGTGTTCATTTGCATCTTGTGTATTTGTACATGTCTTATATTTATGAGTTTTCCTGTATATGTTGTATGTATAGGCTTATTTTTATTTCCACATTAATCTATGTATTAGCATAATGTAATTTTCTATTAAGTTTTATTTGTATGATATTCTGCATGAGTCTCTGATTGGTATAGCCCAGTGGTCTAAGGCTGCGATGTACTACCAAATTTGTATCAGAACTTAGAAAGAATGTTTCTATGAGGTAGCATGGCTCAGCCTGGGTGGTCAGGGATGTTACAAATTGGTATCAGAGCTCCCGTTTTCAACACTGAGTCTAGATGGACCGTGTAAGTGAAATTGAAGAAAAAGTTTCAGAGGGAATTGTTTTCGAAATGGAAAAAATTGGAGTTTCAAAACGTCCATGAGTACCAAGAGGGCATTGAGAGAACCATAACTATGTCTGAAAGCTCAGGAGGTGTAGCAGTTCGAGAAAGCCAGCAGAGGAAAGAAACCACAACAACTGTGGTTTTGGGCCACAAAGTTTAAATTTGGGCCATTGGATCTGTTTGGGAGAAGACAGCTCCCTCATACTCGTCGGATATGGAGAAGTAGCATGGTTGTTAACCCCTCAAGTCCTTCAGACTTTGTTGCTTCAACCAATTTTAAGTCTTTGATGAAAAGGAGGTAAAATACCAGAAGCTCTGAAGTTCCGAAGTGGGTCTACGTCATAGATCACTGGGAGAAGTGCTTAACCATTGGATTTGGATAAGGACATATCAGAGTTGTTAGATCAAGAAGAGATCAGGAAGTGAGGCGCAGTGGTGAAGATCGGATCCTAGCGGTCAGATCTGCATGCGAGTGAAGGTGAATCGTAGATCTCATGACATTTCATAGATTCGACACTTTGGGAGAAGTGAGTCCTTAAGTTTCCAGGAGGGAAATCTTCCGAAGTCCCAAACTCCGGAGCTAATCTAGACCATTCGTGTTTGAGGAAACATGTCCACGGATTAGCAAGTATTTGAGAATTTGACATTTGGGAGTTTTGGGGTGTAGTGTGGAAAAGTCTCCCAGAGCCCCGAAGTTCTGAAGCTCTGAAGTCCCGGAGTGAATCTACATCGTAGATGATTTGGGAGAATGCGTACCATTGGATTTCCCAACTGGTTCGGCAGTTCGTGGAAATTTGTTTGAGATTGCGTGGAGTGGAGTTATCTCTGAAGTCTAAAACCAATCTGGACCGTCCATTATCGGAGACATGTGTCCACAGATCATCTTGTTTGAAATTTCGGTGTTCATAAGCTCAAGGGTTGTGTTTAGTTCAGTAGAAAAAACCTCTGAAGCCTGGAGCTCTGAAGTCCTAGAGCCCCTAAGTCCCGAAGCTCTGGGAAATAGTTGTTCAGAAATTTGACATTTGAGAGTTAGAGTGTGTCCTGGAGTGGTATCTCCCGAAGCCCGAAGTGATGCAGTTTTGGAGCACCAATGTGATGTGGCAAGATGACATCACTAAGGTGGCATGGACCTACCCTAACCCTACCATGTATCATCTTATTTCATACCTTTGATAGGTATTTTGTACCAATTTTGGATTAACACGTGTCGCTCGTTAGTGGGGCCACGTGTCACCACGTAATTGATTATTAGCATAACTAAGTGAACACGAAAAGTTTGAAGTTTGAGTGTTTTGATGTGCTCCAGTGTGTGATTCTTTGAAGTCCCGGAGTGACGTAGCATGATGACATCAATAGGAGTGACGTGGACCGGATCGGTAATTCGGCATTCAGGAGAGTTGTTGTGTTTTGTTGTGAAGTTCTCTGAAGCTTGAAGCTTCGGAGCATCAAAGTAATAAATCTCCGGAGAGCGACGGTTCGGAAGTTCGTCAGTTTGATGTTCGAGTGTTATAAAGTTAAATGATTTGAAATCCTTTGAAGCCCGAAGTTACGAAGTACCGAAACATCGGATGTGATGCAACATGATGATGTCACCTAGGGTGACGTGGACTCACTTTTCACATACCATGTGTCAACCTGATTCATGTTTTTCACATGTCATTCGTACCAGTTAGAACATGACACATGTCATCCATCGGATTGAGCTACGAGTCATCTCCTTCTTTTATTCCATGTAGGACCCTCCTGGTGCGTGGATACTGACGAGACTCTGGGAGTTCATCAATTCAGGGAAAACATGATAAGACGAAGGTAAAACCTTCAAAGCATGAAGCTCCAGACAACTTCATTGGTTGGGAGTTCGGAGGAAATAATGGATGCTATAGTCAGAAGCCCCGAAGCTTCGAAGAAGTACCCTCTAGGAGTTCGCCACTTCGGCATTCTGAGGAAATAATGGATGGTGAAGGAGAAACCTCCAAAGACTGAATTTCTGCAGCCCCGAAGTCCCAAAGCTCTGCATAAGCACTTATCAGTTAGCGCTTGGTCACAGCCCGTGGTCACATGTGATTGGGGGCCAAAGAAAAAGGGATAGTGCCCGAAAATTATTTGTTTTTAAGGAAGAAAAGGGGCTTAGAAAGGAAGCATGTGGGGTTTTGATTTGTTTGAACCTACACCTAAAGAAGTAATAAGACCGGTGAACCTTATGATAGGATCCAGCAAGGGTCCAAGAGCCAATTTGGCTCTGAGAAAGGAGAATGGTTATACAAATATTACATCACAGAAAAGACAATTTTCAATTGTCCATAACTTTATGCTCATAACTCAGAATTGAGAAAGGAAGTAGTCATTAGAAAGGTATTGGAAAGAGGATTCTAGGTATTCAACCATAATTAAGGATTGAGAAGCTTATATCACAAGAAGTTAGAAATAATATTGTTGGTGACCATAAAAGGAAAATTGTGCATATATTACCTAAATGGTATATTATGGTTCTAGCTAACATAATTTGTCGTATGCTTGTTTTTGGATGTAATGGTTACATTTAAAGTAGAAAAAGTGCCAAGATGTCTACGGACAGAAGGAAGAAGGACAGATATAGTTCTTCATGTTACATTTGATATCTTCAAGAAGTTATTGGATCATATGTTGGGTTCAATAAGCAGCTTGGAAAACCCTAATGAAATTCTTGTTTGGGGAAGACATTCCAGGTGACAATTTATGCACATAAAATGTGAATGCTAGGTGGGGAAAATCCATCTGAAATACATGGTAATGCATGAACCATAGGTTCATATGGATATGAAAAGCATGGGAATAAGAAAGGTTTTATGGAATATGAAAGAGTTTGGACCTGATATCAAGAAGGAACAGAGGAACTTGAGGACATAATGTTATGTCAATAATATTCCACAAGAGGATTGAAGGTCGGGACTGAAGAATGTTAAGATAAAGAAGTACATAGTGGGAAGACCTAATCTATATAGATTGATATATCAGGATGTTATATTTCTGGTAAAGAAATACATAGTGTATATATGGAGTGAGTCGCAATATATCCAAAGATCAATCCTACAGTTTGGACATATCACCCCATTATTGCTATCAGAGTGCGCAGTGGAAGCATGGTATGAAGGGAATCATTATGACATGATAGAAGTTGATTATGCATGTTAGATTGAAACCATATGGGTCAAGACGGAAGAAAGTAATAAGTATTCAAGCAAATCCAAGTGCTGATATAATTAGTCAAGAAAAGGCTAAATCAATTTCTTCGAGAAAGAAATTGGTGTTAAATGTACAAGGTTACTAAGAGAACATGACTGGAAATATAATTGGGTCATGTAGGAGTTGAATCAGAGGGATCCAAGTAATAGGGGAATGCTAAAAATTAATATCCGCATAATGTGTGGTTGCAAGTATGCAAAGTAGACAAGGAAAGATTCATGGGTGGAGTTAAGTCCTTGAATATCCTAAGATAATGGAAGAAGAGATCATGAGGTAGATATCAAGATAATAGGAATGCATGAAAACAATCCATGAGGAACAGAAAGAATAGAAGAGGATTGTTGATGCATTCCAAAAGTGTTGAAGGTATTTCCACAATAGCATGGAGATATCAAGTTGAGAATAATTTAAAATTGAAATGAATTTCTAAAGAGAAATCAATAAGGAACCATGAAGAAGAAAATGGTTCTATGCATGGTTTTGAATGAAAAAAGAGATGGTGCCTGACAATCATCCATCTCAAGTGGCATAGAGCCATGAGTGACATTCTCAGGGGGTGGAAGTATCACTTGAAATTATGATGGTAAATTAAAAGTCGTATTTAGTACTTTTAATTAATTCTATGCAGCTAGTGAAGGAGGCATATGTGCATCCTTACAATTTGCTAGAGATTGGCTATGTAAGTCAAGTTTGAGGATAGTTGGAAAAGAGGAGAATGGTACAAGAAAACTCAAATACTAAAGTATTCGGTCATGAAGGGGTTGAAGTATTTTCATCCGAAAAGTAACTGGATGTTGAAGACCCAAAGTCTATAAGACAACATGTTTGGAATTGTAATTCGTTTAAGTATGAGTTGGATTAGTTGGATCCAGGAAATAAATGAATGATGAAGGTTAATATCAACATTAGTATTTGGCTAGAAATGCAAAGGTAGCCAAGAGTGATTTGTCTAGAAAGTTTTCATGACATAAATAAGCATGTACAGTGATTATAGTGAGAGCACAAAAAGATTCAAGAATCCAGGAAGAATTGAAGACTTTTGGGATCAGCAAATAAAAGTGACACAAGAAGAAAGAGGTTGTTGTGATTATTGTAGCAGCAATTATGTTATGGCTTGTTGGACAGCCATACAGAGAAAGGGAGAATTCTTGCATGTTTGCAAGTGTTGTTGATGATGTTGTTGCATATGGAAGGAAGCAACAAAAAGTTGGAATGTTGATTATAAAATTGATAAAGAGGCATGAGAGCTTCTATTGTCATCGGCTAATCAGGTAACATCAAATTTATTTAATGGCAGCTATGTAGGTAAGTATTTCTTTGGAAATTATGTGGCATAATTGTCGAAGGGGAATTTAGGTGAGAATTTCCCCATATAGAATATTATAATACACGGTATGGTATTATTTAAATGCATTAACATGAATAAAATACCACTAGGTGTGGTAAAGGCTAGAGGCATGTTATAGTTATCCAATCTCCTTAGATTTTGAATGCACACACTGACATAATAGCATGTCATGTTAATTTGGTTATGAGGTAATAACCAAAGAAATAAAAGATAAGAACTTGTTATAGGAATGGATGCCAGGAAAGCTAGTCATGTGTGAGACCAGGATATGGTTGGATATAGAAAGGTTATGTACCACACAAATACCCAATGAGCTTCCTACCTTTAAATAAAACTTGGACTGCAACCTTTTTGCTAACACTAATGCACACCACAGAATTATGTTCTTGGTGTAGTGTTCGGGTCAAAAAGGAAGGAATCAAAATAATTGAGAAGATAGTGGGAAATGTGTGGAGAATGTGTCAAGACATTGGCCAAATTTCCAATTTATGGATGGTGAGATACATGACTTAAATAAAGATCATTCTGAAAATCAATGCAAAGGTGCATTGAATAGAT
>JZKD02S0150446.1:292381-311302 GCA_000966675.3 Picea glauca
CTAAAAATAGTAAATTGCCAAAATGGCCAGAAAACTATTTTGAGCCATTTGGAAAAGGTGGGTGGCCACCGATATCCACCTGGATCAATTAAATTATAATTTTTTACTCCTCCATGTGGGTGTGAAGCCCCAACTCAATATACAAGGGGTTTTCACCAAAAAAAAATATGCAATGTGAGTGGCGTCAAATATTCCCACATGGCCAACACCAAGGAAAATGTGGGAATACCTTCTGATGCTACAAAAACATCAACACTCCCTCTTAGTGAGAGAGGTATTCCATCCACCATCACCTGGAAGTAGATATGTCTCCCACAATGGAAGTGGATTTGCCTCCCATACTGGATCCACTACCACAACTTCTCTCCAATCCACCTAATTGCTTGCTCCTTTTGACATTGAAGCAAATCTTGATGTATGACATGGACCCTTCTTGGAAGACACTCTTCTTCTAGAAGCCTTCCGCTTATGAGCATCCTACCTAGCCATCTCAACCCATCACACCTTCCTGACAGTCTTGGAAGACTCCTCTCTCCCACCTGAACCTGAAGGTTGACTTCCTATGGATGGTTGAATCTCCCTCTAATCATGTTGACTCCATATTAAATCTATTTTCCTTTTGACAAACTTGGAAGGCTCCTCCTTCCCACCAGATCTTGAAGGTTGACTCCCTTCAAAGTCCGACTCCCTCTGAGTCTACACAACCTTTGGAGATATCTGCTCCTTGTCCTTCGTCACTCTGTTGTTGCTTGCCATTGCTTGTATAGGTTGGAACTTTAACATATACATGTTGCTCGCTCTAACTCTAAGAACCAATGCTGTGTATGAGCTAGATCCTCTAGGCATGACATCACTTGTCCACCTCAAAACAAAACCTCATATCCCTTCTCCTCGATCGTTGAGACTGACAACACACTCTTCCTCAGTTTTGGCATTCATAGGACATTTGTCACTCTCAACACATCTCCTAACTCCATCCATAATGACATTGTTCCAGATACCTGCACTGCATGCTTGGTACCCATACCAAGTTCCACATACAAATTTGAGTCAGACTCTATGAATCTCTCAAACAAATCTCGTGCTCATTTCATATGGCATGTGGCTCCATTATCCACAAACCAAGTCCCACTATCAAAAATTGCACCAGAAAGGGTGGAGACTAATAAGAGCTCCCTATTAAGCCTGTCTGCAACCACATCCACCTCTACTAATGATTCCATCTACTTTCCGTTGACTTGCAAACTCACCACTAGTAACATAGCTTGTACATATTTGCAAGGCACATCAAAAGCTTATTATATAAACATAACTAGTAGGTGGGACCCCTTAGGAGCAAAAGGAAATGACGGTCTATTTTCATTATCCCTAAAGTTTAATATGTGCATGATTACCAACTTGTTATAAAAATTTAAAGTCATGATGAGCTACTTCCACCCATAGTAGTATCAATGTGTTCATCTTCTCAGCTTGATAAACATGTTTATCTATCGGATTGCATATGAAATGGTAGAGGGTCTGCTCATGAAAGTCGTAAAAAGAACTTCTTGTACACTTTGCTCATAAATTTTTATAACATATTGGTTATAAACTTGGAGCACATATATCTTATCATCACAAGGCATAAAATGATTTTGATTATATACATACTACAAGTAACAATGGTTGTCATAGAAATGTATTAACCATTACAAGCACATGGGTGTTGTTGTGCACACTTATAAAAAGGGTTCGATTATATTGTAATGTTTGGCATCCAATATTAGACAAAGAGTATTCAAATTTCATGTTACAGATGTTGCAAACTATATGGTAGTATCGAGCTTTATACTCACAACACATGATGTTCATGAGTTACGTTTCAAAGGTGTTATGGTGGGTTATAAGTTGAAAAGTTTTAAAATTACGTGGTGCATATGGTATATTGGTGCATGTGTTGAATTTATGGTTATTGATTGCGCTATGGGATGTTAAATTGGGCATTGTTACCAACATATTTGATTTGATTTATTTTAATGAGATTAAAACTAGCCTACGGCCGGAGTCGCCATTTGAGTGACATCTATGACTGCTTTTTAACGTTGGTTGACATAACGTATGGTCCCCTACTTGTTTGGCACTCCTTCATGTTTGTTGATTGGTTTCTATATCACTTGTTTGGAAAGTTGAAGTTTGAGTTGGCATAGGGTTCAATGCATGTGTGTTATGGAAATGATGTAGTGACTATCATGCATTCAATTCACCATTACGCGGGTTTTGTCACCCATATCCTGTTTTGGCTTTTGGCATTGTTCATTTGAGTTGTTTGGAATTTCTCTGTTGTGGCAATAGTTTGGTTATAGAGCTCAAACCTTGGCAATTTCATAACTGTTTGCACTGATTTTCACGAGTATTTGAGCATTTGAGAAGGTATGTAGATTCTAGCTCGTTTTTCATCAAATGTATGTTTATTTTGCAACAATAATTTTAAGAGTGGCTCCGTGTTAGTTGGTTTTTGGATGTGCTCTTTATTTCCCTCATTCTCTATTTATGACTCTACTATTGGAAAGAATTTAGTTGAAATGGTTAACTTGGGTTCGAGCCCAGGTCTCTACTGCAAATAAGTGACGGAAATAATTGAATAAAATGGACCCTGAAAACCCTTGTTCAAGCCATTCAAATTTATTAACTAAAACATTTTTAATGGCGTTGGTATTGAACTCATACAACCTGACCTCCACTCTAAAAAATGGTTTAATAAGTCTTTCCTTCTGGTAGCCACATTCACAACCTTGCTAGTTCTCTCTGTTTCGAAACCAACAATCATGCGATAATTTATGGTCAAGACCCAAGGAAGGGTTTGAGTTTCTTATCCCTGCATGCTAAAATAATGATTTTAAAAGGGAAGTTTACAACATTTTCTTGATGGGTTTAAAACCCACGTCTTATAGTAATAATTTTTAGTCCTATGCCTACCGCCTAACTCTGCATGTGAAGAAATTAGTGGGTTATGTTTGAACCAAAAAACATAAACCCTGCACATGAGACGGTGATAGGGTTTCTAACCCGAACCTTGTGAAAATTTTATATAAGTTTTAGAGTGACCTTCAACTTGTTGGATTCAATGCATATGGTTGTTAATCGATCATGTTTACACATTGAAATAATTGGGTTATAAAGATTGTATGTGGAATATATCTGGCTTTGTTACTAGTTTACTAGTTTCCTGCAATGGAATTTCAAACCATGACTCGATGATTGTTAATGCATATATAGGGTTGTATTGAATATTGGTCAATTGGTGCCCAATTTTGAACCCTCATCGAATATATATATATATATATATATATATATATATATATATATATAACTCCATAAAGTTTGGTTTTGACAAAAGATAAACATTGTTGAAGGGACATGGTATTCAACCTATGTGTTCATGTTTGTACACATAACTGTTGAGCTAAAAAAAATTTGGGTTGATTATAGTCCCATTGGCTTTGAATATTGATATGATTGAAAATTGGTTTCGAAACATTAGAACTAATGGGTTTATTCATTAAATTATCAGTTGGTATCAATTTATAAAGGTATATTGGATAGGTTGAAATCTTTGTTTTCAGTTTATGTGTCAAACCAAAGTTGTGACAATTTATAAGGCCATTATGTGATGAGTTATATACTAAGTTATTTTGGAACTACTTGTTTTCGAAACTTGTTTTGGAATGAGATGTTGAAATTGTGGTTCTATTGCAACACAATTTGGTCATTGGAATTTATCCAATGAATTATGGGCATGAAGATACTAAGTTAATTATGGAATGGAATTGGAAGCATTTGTTTATAGTCAAGATTACAAGTTTTGAAGGAATAAGACATATTTTCTATCTTATACATAGGACCAAATATCTCATTATTTCATTTTCCATACATTATTCATGAATTCCTAAAAATCATGTATCATTTAAATTTCCATCTTTTCTTCCCTCTTGTATAAAATAAAATAAAAAATTCTATTAAAGGGAAAAGTTGTTGGCTATTTGGCATGAATAATTTTCAAGTGCACGAGGAATATATATTGGTTGATTGCATGTATGGTTAGAAGCTGGATTGAAAATATACATTGTCAAGAGTTTGTCTCCGCATAAAGTTGGAAGTTGAATCATGAGCTTTGTTTTACAAAAGAGTACAATTACAAGATTATATGCTTATCATTCAAGTACAAGTCTATGATGACAAACAATAATGAATGTTGAAAGAAGGTCATTTGAAATAAGTTTGGAAATGATTGTTGTTTATTTTATTTATTTTCGTGACCAATTCCTTTCATACTCCCACTTTACATAAATTGTTCCTAAAGTCCCAATACCATTTTCATTTTAATTCATGTTTTCCCCTTGTTATATAAATAAATTTAAGGATTTTGAAGGAAGGATAGTAGGCATATTAACGGACTATCTAAATAATACTTGGTATATAATTAAACTAAGTAGTGAACAAATGAATTGGCATGACATATGAAACATGATTGTTGATTGGCATTGAGCATAAGTACAAATATTTTGGCTTAAACTGACAAACTCATTTAAGATATGTTATGGTTATGAACATGTACCGCTCTTTCTCATCATTTACTTTCACTTTACACTCATTACAAATCCCTTCACCTGTCCCTATTTCGTTTTATTTCCCATTTTCTAAGCATGTAATGAATATCAGTTTGTAGTAGAATAAGTGATATGCAGTTTGGAAAATGTTTCAAAGCAAAGCAGATCGTTTGATTCTGTGTTCCCTTTTCTTCACTTATCCCTAGCTGTTTGCATGCTTGATTGTTGACTGAGTTAGAACCACTTTTAAATTATGCCAAGTGAAAAACTATATTTGATGATTTACTTGTTGTTATATGCATAAACTAATCTAGCCTTCATGATTAATTAGATGAGATTTTTCAGCAACGACAACAATAGATCTAACARAGGAAACATAAGCAATTGGAAMAGAGGACAACAAGCTGATTGGCAAAGGGGTAGAAACAAAAGAATTAGGTTTCATGTTCATTTTGATGCAAACTTTGAGCAGKTTAACCAACTCCTACAAATTGGTCTTCTTAATCTAGCTGGTTARGGATACTTTCATCCTCCTCCACCAMCTGTTAGGCCCCCATTACAGCCTCATCCCAACATCGTTGGCATTCCTGTGGAACCCTGTGTGTCTTTGCAACCTGATATTCTCGCTAATGATGGCTGGAATGAAGTAGTTCATGATCCTCAACCTTATTTCAATGGTTGTTCTATTGTATCACTACCATTACCTCCACCTCGTCCTAAGAAACCACTTCATCCCRCCTGCTTACTTAGCTCTAGTTCCCTAAAAAAATCTTCCCATTTTGTTACTTCTCACTCCATTCCCAAAAAACTTGAGGCGAGAAATATCACTTTTGGTGGCACCCTAAGGCATCAACAAATGAGAGCAAAAATCCTGCTAAGGTGGACTTTTAGACACATAGGGTGGCATCATCTCAGAGCAGTGGACAGAGGAGGATAGCCTCCCACAAAAAAATATGACTTTTAAATTTATTTTATGATGGCTCTTTTATTACAATTGACTGTTAGACATATACACACTTTAATTTTTGGACAACAAACAACATTAATCTATTTTTGGCATATTTAAATGATTTTGGGAGTCACAAGTGTATTTATGGCATGATTATTTATTTGGGGGCTAGTGGATGTGCTTTATTTGATTATATGGCATGCATGTTAAGTTTATGGAGGTTCAAGGGATATTGAAAATTAAACAATAAAGATACATAGAGAGTCCCCACCTACTAGTTACTATTTATTAAAACCCTTTATTATAATTATTTATTAAAAGTTTTCCCAGTTATCCAAAAGTTAGTTAACTACTTAACTAAAGGTGGTTGAAACTAATCAAACTACATTTGAAGAATAAAATGAGGACTTAAAGAGGGAGAAAAAGGGAGAGAGAAGAGAGAGGCAAAATTCTGATAAGGTTTACTCTTGTTTTGAAGTGAGATTTCATTTACATTCCATTCATTTTTGAATTACATAAGGGCTAAATCTTCTTGTTGACAACATGGTTTTATTGAAGGTGGCAATAAAACCATAGATTTTTTACATGCTTCAAAAGGGCAATCATTTGTTTTGATAGTCTGTTAATAGTAATTTGATTTCTAAATTAGTTTTCAGTGTTGATTAGAATTATTTTGCAAAGTCAAGACAATGATGCATTTGTGGCTAGTTGATCTAGTATTCTTAGCCTTGGTCTTTTCTTAGAAGACATCAATAGTTTATGTGTGATGTAACATTCCACCTTAGACTTCTAAGTCTATCTTCGGTCCTTACAACACAGGGGTATGAAAAAAAAGTTTTTGGATGTAATTTGGAATTGAATCAATAAAATCATTGTTGGTTTTTTGTTTCAGTTTGGACTTGATGTGTAATGATGTTTCTGATTTGATTTCTTGATTAGTTTTCAAATCTATTATAAATTTTACATACACGCATTTTTCTTATTTTTCTCTTAAAGAAAATACACATAAACTAGCATCACACCCAAGTACACATTACTTGAGGGTTGATTGATATTTTTGTCAAGGCTATAAGCCTAGGGTGATAATCCCACATATCTTGCCTTATCCCAATAAGATTAGAAAATATTGGTATAAGGACTTCTATTCCTTTTCATCAACATTTATTTGGCGACCATACTAGGGAATTTATCCATAATTCTCTCGTATTTGTATTTGTATTTTATGTATTTAGTTTTCTTTTATTTTCTGTTTCATGACTTTGTTTTTTACCCGACAACTTAACATTGGAGATGGTTTACAAGAGCAGACTAGTATTTCTTTGACTCTGTTTGATTTGATTTTAGAAATTGCTTATAGTCGTGAAGAACTTCATCATTCTTGGGAAGTGATTGCTAGAGATATTTGAATTCGTGAATAGTGGGAATCCCAACAAAGGCAAGTCCATAATTGTTATAGCAAGATTTTCCTCACCCTATGCAAATTTTCTCTGAAGGCCTTTTTCCATTTCCCTATGCAGACTTGAAGTCCCTTTTTGCAAATCTCAGAGCTAAAAACAATATTTTTCCACCTATACGCACCCTAACTATTATACAGCATGCGTATACGCATGTTGCACCATTACACCCTGTGTACATCGGGTTTTGTGCTCAAAATTAAAAAATAATGTCGGGTTTCCATGTCACGTCACGGGATCCATGATCCTTGACCTTCCATACATTGGAAATGTTCCGACTTGACCCTTTAGTTCCATTTGAAGGCTATAAATGGGCCATATCCAAGCTGTGGAAAAGAGGAGAAAAATTCAACTTTGAGGGCAAAGTTACTCTGGAGAAATTATTCACTTCATATTGAGTCTGCATCCCTTTATCCTTTTAAGTCTGAACACATTGTTCAGCCCCCAAGCTCTTCCCTACTTAATCGAAAACCTCATTGTCTCTCTTATATGAGCTTGCCTTTGGTGGAGGATTCAAGGGGTGGAGGCCCAACTGGAAGGGACTTAGTTTCTTGGCTCCGAACCGTGCCGACACGAAAGTTTGTAATTCATTCACTTCTGTTGATTACATTTTAATAGAAATACTCTTTTCTCGTTCAATTAATATCTTGTAAATATTTGAATTGTTATTCCATGGGCATATTTGTTTTTAATGTTGATGGATTATGCTATTGAATGTGCTAACTTTATATATTGTCACCGTATGCTTTCGTTTCTTGGTTGTTGAGGACAAGTTGCAGGTGTATTGCTTTGAGTCAAGTGCTCAACGATGGACTTCATTGAACGTCTAGATGAGGTAGGCTCTTTATCTTGTCTTGTTAGCATATTTGATTATATAACATACTTGAGATTAGATTTGATTTTTGCAGTCATTTCCGTCTGTTGTGGTTTACCCCTTGCCATAGAGAGATTTTCCTCGTAACAGAATTGGCAACCATACTGGGGAGGGAATCTTCTTTTCAGGGTTTGGAGTGTTTTTCTCCTTTGATTGCTCTCGTTTATATTGAGTTTATTTTCGTTTGATTGCTTGAAAACCTCTATTCATTTTGAGTCCGAGTTTCTTAGCCTTATCCTTAGCCTGACAGTGTTTTAACACATATACGCGGGTTTTTACCTGACAGTCGCGTACATACGTGTGGTGTCCTTCTGCAAGAGGCGTATATACGCGGTTTTCTCCTGAACAGTTGCATACATCATCCTTTTTTGCTTGGTTGCTGAGTTTGATGTTTGTTGGGTAAGTTGTGATGGTTGTTGAGTCTTCTAGGGTCTCTGTTATGACTGTTAAGTGCTTGTAGAATGATATGAAACCTTTCTTTGGTTGAATTTTTGGGAGGTACCTTTCTCATCATCCTTTTCATTGATTGTCCTTGCATCTTGGGCTGGGTGTTTGCTTCTTGATATCCTACTTGGTTTATCTCTATTTACGTACAATAGAATCTTTATATCAAGTTGTTGTTCAATGCTTGCATTTTCATTCTTTTATATTGAAAATACAAAAAATTTAAGCATTTTGTAATGTTGGCATTTGATCTTTTGGGTCCTTATCATTGATCTTAGTACATGTATAGAAAGATTGCATCTTAGTTGGAATTGCAGAACTAAATTGAAAATTGCATTTTGAAAGGTTTATCATTTATTGGGAATTGAAGTTAGGACTTTGCATTTTATTCATATTCATTTATTTTACTTGCTGAGTCATAACATCATCAATTTCACGACCACACCTTTTTGAGTAAGCAAGGCCACTAAAAGCAACGCTGATAATTTAAAATTGATTAGAAACGATTTTATTTTCTAGGGTGCACAAACTAGATTAATATTTAGAGCCTTGGAATAGGATTTTGTGAGTAAAATTCTCCAAGGCTATTAAATCAACATATGTGTCTGACTAAGGGAGTGGTGAAATACATTGTATAATTGGTGACGTTAGGAGGCTCCACTTACACCAGAGTTAAGCACGAGGTCACTTGAGGTTGGTTGAGGGGAATCCCCCCAATACCTTCTTAGCGTCAGATATATTTCTGGGGATCTATTCATATATGGGGATATTGCTAGTACCTTTGACTCTGTGAGAGGCGGTACTTTCAAGGTTTCGAGATTTTGTTACCTTGCCCATATGGTAGACTTGACTTACGACTGTTCGCCTACGCATCGGTTATATCGTGGTTGCTTAGTTGCTTTACATAGGTACCACATAGGTTATTTGCAGGGGTTATTCTGAAGGTACCCTGGGTCATATAAGGGTCGGACAACACACAACCTTAATGGAGGATTACCTCTCCAGGGGGATCTGACCGACTGGTTGTTAAGCCCGTGAGGGCCCTTATAACTGATTTTGATACCTCTAATCTTTTGAAAGGAGTCTTAGGCCCCTCTTGGGCGAGGCATATCTACTTTAGGGAGGGAGGCCCCTTTCAACCACTTTATCATGTTTGTGTGCATATTGACCTTTTTTGTTTATTTTGGTGTGCTCTTTGATTATTAGTCGGCCTTAGGATTTTGTATTGTGTCGTGAGTTTTCATTGCTATGGTTAGTGGAGTCTCTGGGACTCCCTCAATTAACGCCACCAACCCATGGTCTTTGCTCATTCCATGGGGACGAATTCTTTTGTATTTTCAAGTGGTATGTCGAATCATGATACTCAACCAATACCTTGGGCCTCTAATCATTTTTCTCATGGTATGCTAGACATGTCTTCGCACTTGCCATCCTTTGTCTCGTCTCCTTAAGTGAATCTTAGTTTTGGGTATGGGGGCATGATGCCTCCTTATTCTCCCTTTTCGTTTGGTGGGAGTCATATCCCTCAAACAACTCTTATGGTAGGAGGTTGGAATCTTCCTTCCTATGGATCCAATCCTAGCTTCACTTTTCTAGGAACAAGTGCTCAAATGGGCGGTCATTCGACCTATTACATCCCGTTCATCTATCCTTATTCCGCTATGCTGGTTCCTATGAACATTTTTCCCATGGCAGACCTCCATTTTTCCCCTGGTATTTCATCCAGGGGGATTCAATTTTATAGTATGGGCAACCCCCTTCACGAAGTTCCTTCGTTTGGGGGAAACATATATCCTCACATGAGTAACCCTTGTCATGTCGTTGTCTCTTCGCAGGCAGATTCCTTGGTGTCGATGCCCTTACACCCCTTTATGAATCAGTATGGAGGAGGATACTATCCTGTCGGACAGGACCATGGTGTATACCAGAACCCTTCTTGGCTTGCAATTTCTCAAAACCACTCTTTCTCAGAACCTTGGTCTCAAATGCCATAACCAATTGTCACCACTAGTCCAGTCATTGCAAGTCATATTGGCATTATATCACCAACCTCTACTAGTTATGTTGGAGATTGGCCAACAACCTCTGCAAGTCATGTTGAAGACCAACAACCAACCCCTACAAGTCATGTTGGGGGCACAAGTCCAATCATTGCAAGTCATATTGACATTATATCACCAACCTCTGCTATTCATGTTGGAGATTGGTCAACAAACTCTGCAAGTCATGTTGAATACCAACAACCAACCACTCCATTTCATGCTGGGGGCACAAATGTAGTCACTGCTAGTCACACTGCACGTACATCACCAACCTCTGCTAGTCATGTTGGGGATTCATCACCAACCTCTGCTAGTCATGTTGGGGGTTCATCATCAACCTATGTTAGTCATGTTGAAGTTTCATCACCAACCTCTGCTAGTCATGTTGGGCATTCATCACCAACCTCTGCAAGTCATGTTGGGGATTTACTACTAGCCTCTGCAAGTCATGCTGAGAGCATGTCACCAACCAATGCAAGTCATGCTACGAGAATTCATACGATTGAGAAGCCTAGACATATAAGATGTAATCCCAAGTTCCTTTGTAGACTTTGCAAAGGATATCACCTTACTCGTTTGTGCCCTGCTACTGTTGTGGTATAAGAAGCGTGGTCCTTGCCTGGGGGCCCTTCGGGTTCTGAGTCGTCTTTGGTTTCTCAACATTCTAATCCTTCTTTGGTTGATACAACGGTCGTGCTGATGCAATCTTCAGTTGATCCCACTCTTCTTTTGGGGGGTGATGCATTTCTTGACAATGTTTTCTTGCATCCTGTTCAACCAACACTCATGTCGATGCAATCTTCGACCGACACCACTCCTATTTTTGGGGGTGATGCATCTCTTGAACTTGTTGTCTCGCATCCTATTCAACCAATGGTTGAAGAAGTGGTCATGTCGATGCAATCTTCGGTCGATCCTGCTCTTCTCTTGGAGAGTGACATGTCTAAGGAAGTGACATTGCCGATGAAATATTCGGTCAATCCCATTCTTCTTTTGGGGGGTGATGAGTCTTTCGACCATGTCCTTAGCATTTATATTTATGTACCTTCTGCACAAGGGAGCATTCCACTCTCTTCCAGTATGCTCCCTCCAAGTACTAGGGTGGAATCCTTTGATTGGAATGATCTTGTAGAGCCTCGACTTCCTTCTTCTACACTCTTCCAGATAAGGGGCATTCTTCTATATATTGTAGATAAGGTAACCTCTACAAGTGATTTATCCCCCTCTACTTGGAAAGCTTTGGGTTTTCCCAAGCTTGTGTCAACAATTCATAATTTGTCGACCTTTCACAAAAGTCTTACACGTGAGCCCTGGCCTCCCCCATGATGTGCCGCTTAGAGGACTCCCAATGAGTCTGGTTTAAGCTCTTTTCCGACTCTCTCAAGAAGAGAAAAGATTGTCGAGTGAACTTGTCTCTTTCACACTCGTAAATTAGATTTGAAAGGACATCTATTTGGTGTAAGTTTACCCCATTTTCAAACCAAGTAGACTAAGATTATGAAAAAGGACTTTTTTGGTGTTAAGTTGTAATTGCATCTCATTCTCTTGCTTGCAGTATTGAGCCTATTGTCGGTTCTTGCTTTTGCATTATAATCCTATAACCTCATCAATTTGCATCATCAACCAAGAAAAGCCTTGTTTATATCCTTTGCAACTTGACACCCTATATCCAAGAGGAAACATTCCCCCGAGTGTCCATCTCCCGCATGGACCTCCTTGCATTGAGCATAGGTATGTTCTGCCGCTAGAACTAGTTGCTTATTTGTGACACTTGTTTCCTCCTCTGTATCATAGCATTCATTTAACTATGAAAAACCAAAAAAAGACGGGTGGGGAAGGAATATTATCTTATATTGGCAACAATCGTGTCACCTTTGAACATAACACAAAACTTTTGAGTCCACTCGTCATTAAAATTTTGGGTTTAGCATGACCTTAGGAAGCTAAGCTCGTTACTTAGAGTTTACTCCCCCGACTGGTTACTCTTCCAGTCCTTATGGAGAGTTTGAATGATGCCTCCTGCATTTCAAAGTTCCATCATTGAGTCTATGTTGCCAGAGTCTTCCAGATGTCTCATGCTCTTGTTCAAAGGATCTCTATCAACTTGTATCGACCGTTCCTCAGAACTCTTGACTTTAAATGTCGACCATACCTTAWGTATGTCTTAGAATTACATGAAACTGTAGTACTATTGTGCACCCTAGTCCTACTTTCATCATTGGTAGGTAACCTTGAACCYAGTAGTCAACATTTCATCATTGGTCGCTGACTGGGGGGTTTCCCTTGTGTTCAACAACAAGAAATCTATTCACACATTGGGATTCGTGCAATGTCTTGGATGCCATCAACCTTATYGGTGGTTTCCTCGMCTTTGTCAATATTTTTCCTTATTGGATGCTATTCAGAGGGTATTTTTCATGTCCCGCTTGCATATGGCACATGYGAAAGACGCACAGGGTCATTGTTTCATGAACATGTTCTTCRTCCAATTTCCTCCAAATCATCAAGCTCCTTATTTGTACCTCRTGATTAATGATGAGAGATGCCTCAATGCTCTCCTTTTAGYGGGTCTCCTTCCATTGACTTCAACCCATCTATTCTGAAAACAAGACCTAGATTCCTATGAGTACCTAGAGGCTTGCAATCATTAGTGGCAGGTTCTCCCACCATCAAAAATTGGGAATCCATCAATGTCCCCTGATCGATGGATTCTTCAAGTGTTCAAACTCAACACCTTTATTCACACTTGTAAGAATGTACTTGGTGCCTTGATACCTACTTTCATTATCGGTAAGTTGTCTCACGTTTGTTAACGGTATACCTTAATGATCGGTAATCAAACGAAGTCTCATTGTGTTCGACCTCAACTCCTCTATTCACACTGTTATCACACAATTTGTACTTTGATCAAAAGAAAGGTTAATGGAAGAGGAAATTGGCGTAGTAGAGGCTATCTTATCATTGTCACCTCAATAGGAAGCCTCTTTCTATTTAGGGTTGATGGCCCAGGGGAGACGTCCCCAATGACCTGGGGTTTTGAGAAGGCAAGGTTAAGATTTCTTATGAAAATTTCCCCTCTCACAAGTCACATTGATTAGAAAGTCCCAAGGTTTTAACCAATGAAGTATCAAGATGTGCCCAGAACAAAGCAACAAGAAACTATATCTTTTGAAAGTACAACTTGCTGTTAGTACTTCATAAAACCACAAACTTTATCAATAAAAGAAATGGCTGATATAATGGTGAAGCAAACAGAAATTTGTAGCAACAATATTTATAAGACAATAACTTCACAATAAGTGCCTTAAAATGGCTTCAAAATGACCAAGAATAATCACTTATTAACATCAAAATACTAGCATTTGTCAGAAGCAAGTAAGGTAGTAGATTAATAAACCTTTTCAATCGCTTCTAGATGCTTTTAGTGCTGCAAAATATGGTTGTAACTTACTTTAGTAACATCAACAAAAAAGTTAGTAGATTAGGCTATTCTAATGTTAGGAGTGGTTAGTAGAAGGCTTAAGGTATAGGTTTTGATAGTTGTTTTTGTCAATCACTGAATAGCAAGTCTTAGATTAGTGCCTTTAGGGTAAATGGAGTCTTTTAAGTAGCAACAAATCTTGAAGGAAAAGATAATAGTAAGAGAACCAAAGACAAGAGAGGTCAATAGTTGAAGTGTTGGTAACCCAATGCTTCAAATACCAAACCCTAGGGGAAAATAGCTACTAAGGTGTAGGTAACCCTAGGCCCTAGTAGTTTTCCTCCTTCTTTAGCTCAAGGGCGAAGTAATGATGGCTTAGATGAATAAAAAAGTGCTAGGGCGTTGCAATGGCAAGGCCCTTAGAAAAAGCTTCAAGAAAATCGGCTTCTTGGTAAAATCTAGTAGGTGAAAGCTCTTCAGGCAAGGACAATAACATGTGCTTAGCCTCCTAGGGTTTTAAGCTAGCAATTTCATAATATTAATGTAAATGCAAGATAAACATAACTATAACCATTCAATGAAAAAGAATTGCAGAAATCTTACTTACATTCATCAAGAATCATCAAGCCAATACCCTAGTTGAACACTTCCACCAAGAAAATTGCCAAAATAATCCAAAATTAGCCTCCTTCAACAAGTGTGCACTAAATTTCAGTCATGTAACCCCAAATAGGGTGCAAATTTCATACCTCACCAAGTGTAAGTGAAAGATGATGAAAAATACAACGACAAAAACCCTTATTTATACAGTTTCAAGGACCAGAATTAGGTCAAAAAGGATGACATGGCCAGTTTACATGTAATATCCAGTTTTTACATTAAATGACATAATAAAACCCTAAATCAAGCAGAAAAGGCGACGTCATTCCCTTGTAGGGTGACGTTAGGCCTTTTTAGGGCAACGCCGACCTCTAGGAGCAAAACATTAGGCCTCCTAAGTTCTCTAGATCAAACATAATAATGAGAAGGGCAAGACCCCCCAAGGTCCAAGCCTGCCAGGCTGTCTCTGGTGGAACATCCTCCTCTCTCTGTGGTGAAAACCTCTGATCTGTCTCTGCCCTCTGCTTGGGTCTCATCATCCATCTGGTGTGATTTTATCCTTATGGAGGTACAAACTAATCATCTCCCCATGTGTACCTATTCGTCGGGTGTGACCCTGCAACAACAACAAGTATGCCCTCCATGGGCTCATAATTCACATGGATCATAGCAATGTCAATCACATCTAATAATCAAGTTATTTAAACATGTGCATAAAACCCCCTTTTCTCAGACAAGTGCTCAAAGACATTATGCTACTCTACAAGCCAGGTTTAGAGGGGACGTTAGGATGTCCTATTGGGCTAGTTCTCATTGGATGTAGGATGTTTTCGGGTGAAGACAAATCCAGGTTATGTAAGTGGGTGAGGTGGTAAGGGATGTCTGAGAAATGGGTGCAATGATGATAGGGGAATGTATGGCTTACCTGTGGGTGCCTCTGAAGAGGGTGAGTTGCACCTTATAATGGATGCAAATGTTTCCAAGCACATTCATGCCTTTTATCTTTTTTTATCTTATTACCCTTTCAAGAGACTAGTTAGGGGACACTGCCCTGACATGGTGACCAATGGTGACAATGTTACCCACAAGCATTTCACGAAGATGAGAAGGTTGTCTTGTGATGAGACCCCCTTTGTCTTGGCTATGCCACCAAGAGCCACTACCTTGGTGTGGTGACCAAGTGAATGGTAATGTCATACCGCTACATGCCCATGGACCTAATAGGTTGGCTCGTGATGAGACCCCCTATCCTCCAACTAGGTCTTGATTTTATTATTTTATGGGTCTCTCTATTTCTTGCTGAGAAGCCTTTTATTAATTTCTCAGGGATCCCTAGGTGAAGCATCTGAAGGTTTTGTTCTTTTTGCTTTTATCTTTTTACAACTACTATTACCCTCTCGGACTTTAGCCCCTTCTTCCCACAAGGTAAGGTACAACCCTTTGCTAGCTTGGAAAACCCAATGTCGGAACCAATGTATGGGATGGATGAGAGGGAAAAAGATGAAAAGTGGTAAGTATGGTGGGAACGAACGATGACCTTTCATGAAACCATCTAGTGGAAACTCAAACCCTATGGGAAACAACTTACTAGGGCATCCTTTCATTCCCCCCAGGTGTGGACAATTGGAAAGTCATAAGGTCCAAATAGATGTTAGAAGTAAAAATAATTAAATGCACATATTCAAATGTTTTGAGAATTAGAGTGACACATACCATGATACCTGGACTCATTACCTCATGGAGAAAGTCCTACTGTTGTTGAAGGACCAGGACTATGGGATGGATGTTGCTACTACTGACAAGGTGGAGGCGTTGAAGAAGAAGAAGGATGGGCCCTCCAGGTCCAGGCTTAAGTCAATATGGCTCTCGGTACTCCATGTCTAGGACATGTGGGCCTCGAGACATAATCTCCTTAGTTATCCCTAGGCTAGGGGATAACATCTCGCTCCAACTCGGGGACATGTGATCACCGTAGAGCACATGAGAACTTCAACATCTTTGGCATGACCTGTGACCTGCTTGATCTCAACAAAAAATATTAGTAATCGTTTGGGGTGGTGATATCACCCCTGGCTCATATATGGTACATAAAATGAAAGCAAGCATATATACAAATGGAAATACATCTACTCTAGCATGAAATGTAGATTGCATATACAATGAATGAAAATGCCTACCTACTTACCTGTACTTACCTGTCATGTTGTTGGCAGGTGGTAACGCTTGATGTGTGTATAGCGTTTACCGATAACTTCAAAGCCTCTCCTTCCATGGTCCCTAGATCGAAAGAGTTTGTTCCTCTAGGACTCACGATCTTGTAGGGACCTGTCCATAGTCCATCCAACTTCTTATGCATATCAGGTTTCTCCCTTCTCTTATCCCATAACAACACTAGATCTCCCTCGATGAAATCCCTTTCCTTTGTCTTGTGATTGAAGGTCTTCTTGATCTTTTCTTGGTTTCTTTCCATCTGGCTTAGGGCAGTCCTTCTAGATTCATCCAACTCTATTAACTGGTTAATTCTCCCTTGGATTGCTTCTCCATCAGTGGTGTATTGATGAGAATAGGGATTTGGAGGTTCACAGGTAGTTTGGCTTCTAACCCATACACTAGCTCAAAAGGCGTTTTTCTTGTTGAGGTCTTTATTGTTATTCGATCTACCCACAAGGCGTATTTAAGTTTGTTATCCCAAGACCTCTTATTCCCCCCCACAACCTTCTTAATGATGTTCATAAGGGTTTTGTTGCTTGATTATGCCAATCTGTTGCCCCATGGATAATAATTGGAGGAATGTGATAAAACAATGCCATACTTGAAACAAAATTCTGCTAATGCAAGAGAACTGAAAGCCTTGGCATTGTTTGTGGTAATCTTGGACGAGACCCCAAACTTAGTTATGATTCTTTCCTCCAAAAATTTCATGACTACCTCCTTAGTGGCCTTCTTTGTGGGAATAGACTCTACCCACCTAGTAAAATAGTTTGTGGCTGTTAAAATGCATCGATAGCCATTACTCGAATTGTCTTTAAATTACCTAATAAAGTCCAACCCCCACTGTTGAAAAGGAGTTTCTACTACCACGGGTTTTAAACGCCATGCCGAGAGTTTTGGTTTACCAGTAAAGTATTGGCAAGGTTGGCAAGATCAGACATATCAGTGAGTATCAACAAATAATGTTGGCCAATAGTATCCAGCTCTTAGGATCTTATGGGCAGCAGTACGGGCTGTGAAATGTCCACCACAATGTCCAGAGTGTAATTCCTTTAAAAATTTATCAGCTTCTTCTTGATTGACACATCTAAGGAGAACTACATCAAGATCTTTCCAACCAAGGCCATTCTCGGTCAAACAATATTTCATGGCCCTAAGTCTCAAATCCCTTCTTTTGTAGTCTACTAGGTGATCTGGGCATGATAAATTCTTAAGGTAGTATGTTATATCATAATACCATTCATCATGTTCTAATTCACTGACTACCACGTTTATTTGTTCACTTTCTCCCATTTGTATGGCCTCTTGGTTGCTCTCGGTCAACATCTGGGCCAAACCTTGTCCCTTTATAATCTTGGTGGGTTTTATCTCTAAGTCATACTCTTGGATTTTGAAGACCCACTGTTAGTCTCCAATTTTGACCATATTTTTGCCTATGTTATGCCAGATATACCCCCATCCCATATCTAGTATCATTCCTTTCTGGCCTTACCTTGATACATTTCACATCATTTTGCCCTAAATGGAGTTGTTCAAGGTATTCATATGATTTAGGTTATTTTTAATGTATTTTAATACTTTAAACTGATATTGATACAAACATTGCATGAGTTAGGTACTTGTTTCCTTGAAGCAGATTTATCAGTACCAAGTACCGACTTGCACTTAATGGAGATGTCAAAGATTTGCACGATATTGCCAGATTGGAATGCTAGTTCCGATTCATATGATTGATCAAGTTATAGTTCAGATTTCAAATCTTGAATTAATCTCGAGAGAACATAATGTGATGACTCAAAGCGGAATTATAGAACCAGTTTTTACTATGTTTATCTCTATTTCATAGTTCACGCTTCTTGACACTTCGTGTCATGAAGCTGTGAACTTAATTTTAACAAACTTTGAGTTATTTTTGGATCTAAGATTCGCTCAATTAATGTACCTATGTCTAAGTCTATTTTTGGATTCACAATTGTAGATGTAGGGAGGATCTATATAAACTTGGTTGCTCTCTATGTTAGGGGAAATCTTTGAAGAAACCGTGTTATGTGATACTACTGATAATACAATTCCTGAACTATGCGTTATATTATCTTTTCTGTCAATGAATTGAGTTAATTTTTGAATTATGGAGCATGAGGAATGATATAGTTACGCATGAAGTGATTTGATTTAGTCCTGGTTTCGTTTTAAAGCGATTACACCTTTTGGTTGGGCCCGCCAACAGGTTCAATTCGCTTTTCCTTTCTCTATATTGTAGTTAGTTCGTTTCCAGTTTTAAAATCTGCGTGTTAGTTTATTTTTAATTTGAAATTGTTTTGTTAATTTCTGACTTGAATC
>JZKD02S0150446.1:326412-340883 GCA_000966675.3 Picea glauca
AACAGGAAGCAAACATTCATGAGCATATCATTCAACATCAATACATAGAGAACAAACACAAAACCATGAATTTGAATCAACCTCTTTCTATTAATCCAAATATCTGTACATGGGTTTTCTTACACAGTTCTCTGCATGCTCTTTTCTACAATGAGGCTTCATCAACTAACTTTACAATACTAATGAGGGTGTTTATATCTCGTTTCCCTCTTGGGCTCTCAAACTGTCTAATCTAGACATTTAATTCTACCTACTTGCATTAACTACTTTAAATGCCTTCTATCTACTAAGGACGAGAGCAAATCGCTCAAGGTCCGTTTACATTATACAAGTGCGCTTCATTTAAGATTGCGCGACAACTTCAAGGTAATTTCAAAATGTGTGCTGGCACTTGTCCAGCTGTCTGATTGCTTCCGCTCTGGCTTGCTTGATGTTGGCGATGCTCCTACATCATACTCCCTCGCTTGAAAATTTTCATGGGCTCCTGTCCATGAGCTCACACACGATCTGTCCATGCTTCTGTATCTCTGCTTCGGTCTCCCAGCTGGCATCTTCAACTGGATGGTTCCTCCACTTGACCAGATACTCAAAATATTCTTTTCGCTTGGTCTTCTTGCTTACTCTTTTGTCCAGTATGCACTCCATCTGTGGCTTATCTACAACTGGCATATGTTGTGTCCACTGGATCACTGGTTGTTCATTTCCAGTCTTTGCTTCTCTAGCTCTATATGGGTACAAATATGAGATATTGAATATCAGAGAAATTCCGATCCCATCGGGTAATTCAATCTTGTAAGCATTCGCCCCAAATTTCTTCAAGACCTTACATGGCCCGATTTTCTTCATCTTCAGCTTATTATATGTTCCTCTCGAGAACCTTTCTTTTCTCAAATGTGCCAGAATCAAGTCACCAACCTGAAACTAAAGTTGTCTTCTGTGCTGATCTGCTCTATGCTTGTATTCCTGGCTTGAATTTTGCAATCGTTCCTTCACCTGGCTGTGAAGTTCTTTCATCGCCTCTGTGAAGTATTCTGCACTAGCGCTCCTAGTCGCATTCTATTATGAATTCCTCAATTCAAAAATTCCCCTTGCCTGCATGCCATAGACAATCTGAAATGGACTCTTCCTTGTGCTTCTGTTAACTGAGTCGTTATAAGCAAACTCTGCTTGTGGTAATATGTTGTCCCACTGGCTGTGGTGCTCTGTCACCAAGCTTCTCAGCAAGTCTCCCAGACTTCTGTTCACTACTTCTGTCTGTCCATCCGTATGAGGATGGTAAGCCGAACTAAATTCCAAGTTCGTTCCCAGCTTCTTCCATAAGGTCCTCCAAAAATTCCCTATGAACTTAGTATCTCGATCCGAAACTATACTCCTTGGCAAACCATGAAGTCGAATGACCTCCTTGAAAAACAGGTTCGCAATGTAAGTTGCGTCACTGGTCTTCTGACATGGAATGAAGTGTGCCATCTTGGAAAATCTATCCACTACCACAAAGATTGAATCACAACCTCTTTGTGTTCTTGGCAACCCTAATAAAAAATCCATGCTAATTGCATCCCACAGCCTCTCTGGTATGGGAAATGGTTGATAAAACCCTGCAATGTGTTTCCTCCCCTTCGAATGATGGCAAATTCTGCATCTGTCCACGAATCTCTTGATGTCTGCTCGCATTCCCAGCCAAAAATATGACTCCTTCAACTTTGCGAATGTCTTGTCATGACCAAAGTGCCCTGCCAATCCTCCACTGTGTTTCTCCTTTAGCAAGTTCTCCCTCATGGAGCATTTCGGAATACACAGCTGATTACCTCTAAACAATAACGCTTCCTGGATCATGTAGTCTATCCATTGGCTCCTATCCCTGAGAATTGGATTCTCAGCTGCTTCATACGCTTCCTTAAAATCTGGATCATCAACGTACATGTCCCTGAGATCATCAAAACCCAATGTTTTGACTTTGAACTCCTGCAACAACAAACACTTCCTGCTCAAAGAATCAACCACTTTGTTAGCAGTACCAGAAATATGTTTTATCACAAAAGTGAAATTCTACATATACTCAACCCATTTGACATGTCTCCGATTCAACTTTTCTTGTTGAGTCATAAACTGCATTGCATGATTGTCATTGTATAAGACAAACTCTTTTGGGATCAAGTAATGCCTCCATTTCTTCAATGCCTGAATGATAGCATATAACTCCTTATCATAAGTGGAGTATTTCACTTTCTCTTCATTCAGCTTCTCGCTGAAATATGCTATCGGCCTGTCTTCTTGACTCAAGATTGCCCCAATTGCAAATCCACTTGCATCGCATTTCACTTGAAATGTCTTCTGGAAATTTGGCAACACCAAAACTGGTCGTTCCGTGATCTTCCTTTTCAACAGGTTAAAACTCCTTTCAACCTCTTTTGTCCAATGAAAAGATTTATGTATTATCTTCACTGTATCCATCATTGCTGCGCTAATTCCACTGAAATTCCTGATGAATTTTCGATAGAAACTAGCCAATCCGTGAAAACTTCTCACCTCAAATATATTCCTCGGTGATGGCCAATTCTTGATTACCTCCACCTTATCTGGATCCATCCTCAACTCATTTGCCGAAATAACGAACCCCAAGTAAATGAGATCTGTCTTCATAAACGAGGATTTCTTCATGTTTATCAACAACTTCTCCTGCTGTAACCTCTGCATCACTGTAGCCAAATGCTTCAGATGCTCTGCCACTGTTTTACTGTAAACCAATATGTCATCCAAATACACAATGACAAATCTTCCGATGAACTCCCTCAGGACTTCGTTCATCAACCTCATGAAGGTACTTGGCACATTTGTTAAGACAAATGGCATAACAAGCCATTCATACAACCCCTCATTGGTTTTGAATGCTGTCTTCCATTCATCGCCTTCTCTCATGAGAATATGGTGATAACCGCTTTTCAAATCAATCTTTGAAAAATACTTTGCTCCGCTCAAGAAATCCATTAGATCATCCATCCTCGGCAATGGAAATCTGTACCTGATGGTTATCTTGTTGATCGCCTTTGATTCAATACACATCCTCTAGCCTCCGTCTTTCTTCGGACTGAGTACTGTTGGAACAACACATGGAATCAAGCTTTCCCTGACTAAACCTTTGTCCAACAACTCCTGGACTTGCCTTTTAACCTCTTCATTCTCTTGCGGCATCAACCTGTACGCGGCTTTGTTTGGCAATCTGGCTCCTGGTATGAGATCAATGTGATGACTCACACTTCTAATCGGTGGCAACGAATGAGGTAATTCGTCCACTACTATGTCAACAAACTCTTCCAGCAGTTCCTGAACTTCTTCTGGTAAATCATCCACCCTTGTGCTAGTCAGAACAATTCTTGGCTTTCTAACCACAATGAATTGTGGTTCTTCCTTCTTCTTAACCTCATTAAGAAGTTCCTTCCCACTCATGAGAAGTACAGTGTTGCTTACTTCCGGTTTCACCTCCTTATCTTTTATTGGAAGTAACATGTGAGTCCTCCCATTCTTTTCTAGGGTGTATGTGTTCATCCTCCCATCATGAATCACATTTCTGTCATACTACCACGGTCTACCCAACAATAAATGACAAACATCCATAGGAATAACATCACAGAGTATCTTATCATTATATCCTCCTATCTTAAACTCAATTAAACATTGTTTAGTGACAGTTACCTGATGTCCTTTATGTAGCCACGAAACTCTGTATGGGCTTGGATGATTAGTTGTCTCTAGCTCCAGCTTTTCTACCATCTCTGTTGAAACGAGATTATCCATGCTACCACTGTCTACGATGACCTTGCATACCTTGTCCTTGGTCTTGCAAGCAGTCCTAAAAAGTCTGGTCCTTTGGACTGAATTCTCCACCTCCTTCTCGGATGTCAAAAGAACTTTTCGCATCATCAACAATCTTCCGCCTTCAACGTCTTCTGCCTCAACATCTCGCCTCTGTGCTTCGACGATGTGAGCTTCTCCTCCTTCCTTGTTTTTATCTGGACACTCATAAGACTTGTTTCCATTCTTTCCACATGTGAAGCATGTTATTACTCCACCTCTTCCTCTTCCTCTACCTCTAGTACGAGGAAAAGTGTTGTTGTCAGCATAATCTCCTCTCTGCTGATTATGCTTCCCTCACTGTTCAACATATTGTCCTCGCTGTGAGGTTCCACCTCTTTCAGTTCGAGTCTAATGCTTCTTCCAGTCCTCCTTGGGATTCTAATATTTGTCCTGGGCAACTAATTTGCCTCTGGGCTGACTTCTGCCTCAGCATCTTTGACTCTGCTTTCGACTCAGCTTCTCTTCATCTTTTAGAGCCATCTGATAAGCATCCTCCACCGTTCGGATGGTTACCATGCTCATCTCATCCTGGATATCATATCTCAGGCCATTCATATATCTGGCTACCTTCTCATCATCATTCTCCTGATGACCTACCCTGATGTTCAACTTGTAGAATTCCTCAGTGTATTCTTTCATTGTCATCAGCTTCTGTCTCAGGTTCTGCATCCTCCTGAACAAAGTAATTTGATAATCTCTGGGGATGAATTTTGCCTTCATCTTCGTGATCATTCTATCCCAGCTCTTTATCTTTTGCTTGCCTTTGCAGCGTCTATCAGCTTGTATTTCATCCCACCACAATGATGCATGTCCCTTCAATCTCGTGACAACATGCTTGACTTTCTTGTCCTCTTCGACATCTTCATAGTTGAAGTATGTGTCTAGAGCTCTAATCCAGTCTAGAAGCTCCTCTGCATCCAAGTTTCCCTCATAAACTAGAATGTACATCTTTTCTCTTGCACCCATCCTTGCAATAGCTTTGATCAAGCGTTCGTTTGATGCATCTTTAGCTGCAACTTCTTCTTCACGTTCAACCTCAATCTCACTTTCAGAATCACTAAGATTCCCCGCACTGACTGTGCGTCTTTGTGCTGTCTCCATGTCTTCGAGTCTGGCTCGTAGATCACGCATCTCTCTCTCCATGGTTGGATCTGTCATCTGCCTGCCTCTTCTTCTCGAAATTTCCCTCTCCTTTGGTGGATTGGGTGTCTGCATGTCCCTTCTCCTTGGCAGCATGGTGAATTTTCTTTCTCTGCTACAGAAAGCAAAGAACCTTTCTGTGCTCTGATACCAKATTGGTGTCGACGCCTCAACCCGTAGGTCGGAAGGTCCACATCAACACATGATATTTCCTTCTTCCAYAGGCCCGAAGAACTCCAAACGGTTCTTCTATTTCCCTATCGGGAAATATGCACCCACAACAATCCTCATGGGATCCCCTCTTTACAGTTGGGAGATCGGAATTCGGACTTTCGCGAATCCGTAGGTCGAGCGTTGGACTCTTGAATCCCCGAATCCTGATACAGTCAACGCTGACCTTTCTCTTTCACTTTCGGGATTTTCCCTATCGCGATTTCGGCACTCGCGATGTTGAACAACTTGTTTCACCGACTCCCAAATCCCGATTTTCCGAAACTTCGATGCGCTCGCGAGTTAGACTTTTCAACGCCACGTCACTTCTGTCAGGATTTCGGATCTCGCGGTATCGCGAATCCTGATGCAAATGTTTCGGGACTTCACCCTGCGAAACTCCGAAATGGCGTGCCACCTGTCCACTTCATTGACTCATGTGGCCCCACACCGTTCCTCGTGCTTTCGGGATATTGTGTTTCGCGATTCCTGTTGCAATGCTTACGTGACTTCCACCCACGAAACCCCGATACACGTATCCACGCATAAATTTGACGACCCTTGTGGCTCGGATCTACGGTCCTGTCCCTCCTGAGCTTTGAACCCTTAGGGATACCCGTGGTAATTCCCTTGCTTCTTCATGAGATCTGATGGCTCACGGAAATTCATGAATCCTCCTTAGAGAATTCCGACCGTCCGTCTTTCCTCTGAGAATCCCTGCACAACCAACCAAAGTATTTCTCTTCGCGGAACTCGTCCACCTACGGCGCAAACTTACGACGCTTCTTACAAACTTCCAGTCACAGCTTCCCTGCGTTGTCCTTCAATAGTTTCGAAGGCCTTATCCTTCCTGAGCTTTCTTATAACTCTGAGCCTTAGAAAAGACTCTTGCGCACACCTGCAACAACAGTCCCTTAATACTTTACTCAGGTTCACAACCTTGAGACTTCGTTCAGCCTGTGCACTCCTTGCATGGCTCCTGTGCCCAACTGCACCTTTCAAGTGAATGAGAACAAAAGATAAACTATCTGAGCCCTCTATCAATGCACTCCTTGCGGACACTTCAACTGCACTCCTTGCAGGAACTCTTGCTCAGGTAGAGAAACAATTGAAAATCATTCCCACTTCCTCTTAGACTTCAAACTCAAACATGAAATCATATACACAACATATAAAGCAAATGCATAACAGGAAGCAAACATTCATGAGCATATCATTCAACAACAATACACAAAGAACAAACACAAAACCATGAATTTGAATCAACCTCTTTCTATTAATCCAAATATCTGTACATGGGTGTTCTTACACAACTCTCTGCATGCTCTTCTCTACAATGCTGCTTCATCAACTAACTTTACAATACCAATGAGGGTGTCTATATCCCGTTTCCCTCTTGCGCTCTCAAATGGTCTAATCTAGACATTTAATTCTACCTACTTGAATTAACTACTTTAAATGCCTTCTATCTACTAAGGACAAGAGAAAATCGCTCAAGGTCCGTTTACATTATACAAGTGTGCTTCATTTAAGATTGCGCAACAACTTCAAGGTAATTTCAAAATGTGTGATGGCGCTTGTCCAGCTGTCTGATTGCTTCCGCGCTGGCTCGCTTGATGTTGGCGATGCTCCTGCATCAACAAGCATATGCAGGTAAAAGTACCTTTACCTGCTATCAAGTTTTTACTCTCACAACTACATATTTCAGGAAAAATTGCACATTGTCTTGCAAAAATCCAAGAACATGACTTAATAATCACAAATTCAAATAAAATCAAGGGACAATACTTAGCATTGCACTTGGCTCAACTTCCCAAACAAAGTGTTTCTTCTAAAAATGATGAAAATGCTTTATAATTTTTTTTTTTTTTAATTTATTATTATTGAAAATTAGAATCTTGATTTAGTTGAACATCCTTGGTATAAGGACCTTATTTATTATCTGCAATTTCAAAAATTTCCTGATTACCTTCAATCTCATCAACACAAGAGGGTTTTCCTTGAAGCCTCTAAATATTTGATTTTAGGCAATTCTTTGTTCTGAAGATCTGCTAATGGATCGTTTTTATGTTGTATAGATGATACAACAACCCAAAAAGTCTTAAGAGAAATCCATGGATCAACAGATTCAAGTATCCATTTTGGTGGTCACTTTGAAACAAAGACCACTGCTTTTAAAATATTGAGAACATGTTATTATTGGCCCTCAATCTTCAAAGACTCTTTTAAATTTACACGGGCTTGTGATCAATGTCAAAAATTTGTTGGCAAAGAGAAATTCTTTGTCATGCCCTTGCAACTTGTTCTCCCATATTTTCCATTCTCCAAATCGTGGTTAGATTTCATTGGCCTTATTAATCCTCCATCTTTTGTTGGGTGAATTTTCATACTTACAACAACAAATTACTTCACCAAGTGGACAGAAGTTGTACCACGCAAGCATGCACAAGATGAGCATGTAACTTCATTTCTATAATCTATCATTTTCTCTCGCTTTGGTCTTCCTATAGAAATTATTACATATAATGGAATAAATTTTATTTTTACGAAATTCACTCAATTTCTTAGTAAATTTGGAGCGAAATTTTTTACTTCATCCACCTATTATCCACAAGGAAATGGGTAGGTTGAGTCCACAAATAAAAGATTGATTAAAATTTTAAGGAAGATTATAGATGATAAACCCCGTCAGTGGCACACACTACTCACATATGCACTTTGGGAAGACCAGACCACTACCAAGTCTAGCATTGGTCATACTCCATTTCAAATTTTATATGGCCAGTAAGCTTCAATGCTTGTAGAACTTGAACTTACTTCTCTTCGATTAACATTACAGGCTGAAGAATTGAATACAATAGATATCTCTTAGAGAATAAATTCTTTGCTAGCTTTAGAAGAGAAAATGAGCCATGCCATGGAAAATATAAGAAAAAGGTAGAAGTCTCTCAAGAAATATTTTGATAAGAAAGCCCAATCAAATATTTTTGAAGCTAAAGAGAAAGTATTGCTATGGGATTTTGCACATGCTTATAAAGGAAAACATTCTAAGTTTCATATCATTTGGCTAGGTCCTTACAAGATCACCTCGGTAATTGGCAACAATTCTTATTTATTAAAAGATATGGACGGACAATTGTTCTCATATACTACAAATGGTTCACATTTAAAGCATTATGTCGAACCATGATAATTCATGGGTTAAATTTCCAATGCTTATGTGCATTTTTTTTTTTTCAGTTGTATTTTTTTTCAGTTCTGTTTATATAGTTTAATTTTCATCTTGATTTTGCATCAGTTTTATCTTTTGTTTCCATTTCTGAATTTTTCAGTCAAGCTGGATCATTCAAGCCACTTATTTGGTCATATTGTTTGCAAAATTTTACTGATCTATTTTGAAAAGTATTGAAACGACATAGACACATTATTTTCTTTTGGTCCACATTGCTACTTATATAGTAGTTTCCTATACCTATAGATTCTTTACTAAAACTAGATGATCATAGCTCTGTCCCTTTTCTGCTTTTCCTTTCTTCCTTCCATACAATTTCTTTTACGAGAGTGTATCAAAAAATGTTGACAGTTGTTGATCAACAAAATATGTTTCAAGCAAAACCAAAGATTCAAAAGTTCTAGCCAATTGAAAATTAACTACCCTGTGGAGTCGCCAGATGTTGACTTGTAAATCTGCCACTAGTAACATAACCTGCAAATAGTTGCAAGGCATATCAAAATCTTATTATATAAATATAACTAGTAGGTGGGACCCCTAACGAGCAAAAGGAAATGGTGGTCTATTTTCATTATCCCTAAAGTTTAATATGTGCATGATTACGAGCTTGTTATAAAAATTTAAAGTCGCGATGATCTACTTCCACCCATAGCAGTATCAATGTGTTAATCTTCTCATCTTGATAAACACGTTTATCTATCAAATTGCATATGAAATTGTAAAGGCTTTGCTCATGAAAGTCGTAAAAATAACTTCTTGTACACTTTGCTCATAAAATTTTATAGCATATTGGTTATGAACTTGGAGCACATATATCTGATCATCACAAGGCATAAAAGTTTTTGATTATATTCATACTACAAGTAACAATGGTCATCATAACAATATATTAACCATTACAAGCACATGGGTGTTGTTGTGCACACTTATAAAAAGGGTTTGATTATATTGTAATGTTTGGCATGCAATGATTAGACAAAGGGTATTCGAATTTCATGTTACAAATGTTACATACTATATGGTAGTATCGAGATTTATACTCACAACACATGATGTTCATTAGTTACGTTGCAAAGGTGGTATGGTGGGTTATAAGTTGCAAAGTTTTAAAATTACATGGTGCATATGTATATTGGTGCACATGTTGAATTTATGGTTATTGACTGCGTTATGGGATGTTAAATTGGGCACTGTTACCAAAATATTTGAGTTGATTTATTTTAATAAGATTAAAACTGGCCTACGACCCGAGCCATCATTTGGGTGACAACTATAATTGTTATTTAACGTTGGCTGACATAGTGTGTGGTCCCTGCTTGTTTGACACTCATTCCTGTATGTTGATTGGTTGCTATATTGTTTGTTTGGAAAGTGGAAGTTTGAGTTGGCATAGGGTTCAATGCATGCGTGTTATTGAAACAATGTAGTGACTATCATGCATTCAATTCACCATTACGCGGGTTTCGTCACCCATATGTCGCTTTGGTTTTTGGCATTGTTCATTCAAGTTGTTTGGAACTTCTCTATTGTGGAAAAGTTTGCTTGCAGAGCTCAAACCCTGGAAGTTTCATAACCATTTTCATTAGTTTTCACGAGTATTTGAGCACTTGAGAAGGTATGTAGATTCTAGCTCATTTTTCATCAAATGTATGTTTATTTTGCAACAATAATTTTAAGAGTGGATATGTGTTAGTTGGTTTTTAGGTGTGCTCTTTCTTTCCCTCATTCTTTGTTTATGACTCTGTTATTGGAAATAATTTAGTTGAAACGGTTAACTTGGGTTCGAGCTCGGGTCTCTACTGCAAATAAATGATGGAAATAATTTAATAAAATGCACCAAGAAAACCCTTGTTCAATTCAAATTTATTAGCTAAAATGTTTTAATGGTGCAAGTATTGAACTCATATAGCTTGACCTCCACTCTAAAAAATGGTTTAGTCAGTCTTTCCTTTTGGTAGCCACATTCACAACGTTGCTAGTTCTCTCTGTCTCGAAACCAACAATCATGTAATGATTTATGGGTCAAGAGCCGAGGAAGGGTTCGAGTTTCTTATCTCTGCATGCTAAAACAATGATGTTACAAGATAAGTTTACAACATTTTCTTGATGGGTTTTGAATCCATGTCTTACAGTAATAGTTTTTAGTCCTATGCCTACCGCTTGACTCCACATGTGAAGAAATTAGTGGGTTATGTTTCAACCATAAAACATAAACCCTACACACGAGATGGTGATAGGGTTTTGAACCCAAACCTTGTGAAAAATTTATATAAGTTTTAGGATGAACTTCAACTTGTTGGATTCAATGCATATGGTTGTTAATCGATCCTATTTACACATTGAAATAATTGGGTCATAAATATTGTATGCAGAATATAACTGGCTTTGTTACTAGTTTCCTGTAGTGGAATTTCAAACTATGACTCGATGGCCGTTAATGCATGTATATGGCCATATTACATATTGGTCAAATGATTCCCAGTTTTAAACCCTCGTCGAATATGAAGTATATATATGGTTTTATTGTCACTGGTTTGAAAGTTTTGAAGAGCCAAAAATAAAATATTGGCACAGAGATTATGAAACCCTTACACCAGGTTTAGGGTTCGAGTCATACAAAAATCCATAAAGTTTGGTTTCGACAAAAGATAAATATTTTTGAAGGGACAAGGTGTTCAAACAATGTGTTCATGTTTGTACGCAAAACCGTTGAGGTCATAAAAAATTGGGTTGATTATAGTCCCACTGGCTTTGAAGATTAATGTGATTGAAAATTGGTTTCAAAACATTAGAATTAATGAGTTTATTCATTATTATCAGTTTATAGAGGCATACTAGATAGGTTGAAAGCTTTTGTTGCCATTTTATGTGTCAAACCAAAGTTATGACAACTTATAAGGCCATTATGTGATGAGTTATATGTTGAGTTCTTTTGGAACTACCTATTTTCAAAACTTGTTTTGGAATGAGTTGTTGAAATTGTGGTTCTATTGCAGCACAATTTGGTCATTGGTACTTCTCCAATGATTTATGAGCATGGCGATACTAAGGTAAATATGGATTGGAGTTGGAAGCATTTGTTTATAGTCAAGATTACAAGTTTTGAAGGAATAATAAATATTTTCTACCTTATACACATGACCAAATATTTCATTATTTCATTTTCCATACGTTATTCTTGAATTCCCCAAAAACATGTATCATTTAAATTTCCATGTTTTCTCCCCGTGTTGTATAAAATAAAAAATATTTTCTATTAAAGGAAAAAGTTGCTCGCAGTTTGGCATGAACAATTTTCAAGTGCATAAGAAATATATATTGGTCGATTGCAGGTATGGTTAGAAGTTGGATTGAAAAGATACATTGTCAAGAGTTTGTCTCTGCATAAAGTTGGAAGTTGAATCACGAGCTTTGTTTTATAAAAGAGTACAATTACAAGATTATATGCTCATCATTCAAGTACAAGTCTAAGATGACAAACAATAATGAATGTTGAAAGAACGTCATTTGAAATAAGCTTGGAAATGTTTGTTGCTTATTTTATTTATTTTCATTACCAATTCTTTTCATACTCCCACTTTACATAATTTTTTCCTAAAGTCCCAATACCATTTTCATTTTAATTCATGTTCCCCCCTGCTATATAAATAAATTTAAGGATTTTGAAGGAAGGATAGTAGGCATATTAACAATCTATCTGAATAATACCCAGTATATAATTTAAGTAAGCAATGAACAAATTAATTGGCATGACATATGAAACATGATTGTTGATTGGAATTTAGCATAAGTACATACATTTTGGCTGAATTTGACAAACTCATTTAAGATATGTTATGGTTATGAACATGTATGGCTCTTTCTCATCATTTACTTTCACCTTATGCTCATTACAAATCCCTTCACCTTTTCCTATTTCATTATATTTCCCAAGTTATTAAGCATATAATGAATATCAGTTTGTAGAGGAATGAGTGATATGCAATTTGGAAAATGTTTCAAAGAAAAACAGATCGTTTGATTCTAGGTTCCCTTTTTCTCACTTATCCCTGGCTGTTTGCATGCTTGATTGTTGATTGAATCAAAGCCACTTTTAAATTATGTCAAGTGCAAAATTATATTTGATGATTTACTTGTTGTTGTATGCATACACTAATCTAGCCGTCATGATTAATCATATGAGATTTTTCAACCACGACATGAATAAATATAATAGAGGAAACATAGGCAAATGGAACATAGGACAACAAGCTGATTGACAAAGGGGTAGAAACAAAATACTTAGCTTTCTTGTTCATTTTGATGTAGTATTTGAGGAGTTTAACTAACTCCTACAGATTGGTCTTCTGAATCTAGTTGGTCAGGGATACTTTCATCCTCCTCCACCACTTGTTAGGCCCCCATTATAGCCTCATCCCAACATTGTTGGCATTCCTGTGGAACCCCATGTTTCTTTGCAACTTGAGATTCTGAACAAAGATGTCTGGAATGAAGTAGTTCATGATCCCCAACCTCATTTCAATGGTTTTCTGACTGTATCACTACCATTACCTCCACATCCTCCCAAGCAACCACTTCAGCCCGCCTGGTCTCTTAGTTTTGGTTCCTCAAAAAATTCTACTCATTTTGTTACTTCTCACTCCATTCCCCATAAACTTGAGGTAGGAAATATCACTTTCAATGATATACACCTTGAGGCATCAACAAATGAGAGAAAAAATCCTAGTAAGGAATACTTGCAGACATATAGGGTGAAATAATCTTAGAGCAGTGGACATAGGAGGACAACCTCTCACAAAAAATATGAGTTTTAAATTTATTTTATGATGGATCTTTTCTTGCAATTGATTGTTAGACATATAAACACTTTTATTTTTGGACAACAAACAACATTAATATATTTTTGGCATGTTTAAATGATTTTGGGAGTCACAAGTGTATTTATGGCATGATTTTTTTTGGGGGGCTAGTGGATGCACTTTATTTTATGATATGGTATGCATGTTAAGTTTATGGAGGTACAAGGGATATTGAAAATTAAACAATAAATATACATAGGGGGTCCCCACCTACTAGTTATTATTTATTAAAACCCTTTATTATAATTATTTATTAAAATTTGTCCCACTTAACCAAAAGTTAGTTAGCCACTTAACTATAGCAAGTAGGAACAACAATCAAATTTTGGTATCTAGTGATCTGGTTATGAACAAGACATAAGATTCTAAGGAATTTAACAACACTATTAATAAATTTGTAGCTAATTTACATGGATATAAGTGCTTTTATATTGCATGCTTATTTTATGTAGTCTTTCTGTGAGTTGGATGAAGGGATGCTTCTGTTGTTTGTATTCTTAGTATCTTTTATTTTCTAACCTAGTTATGAAACTGTAATTGAATTAGATTGTTTATAATGAATTTGTAGATAAATTTAATTCTTAGATGTTGTATTGGTTAAGGTGTTATTGTGTAGGCATGCTCCTTTGTTGATGCATTATTGTGTTTTGTTTCCAACACATTTTGATTAACTCATAGTTTAGGATTTTCTTTTTGCAATCTTGATTTTTGCAACCCAAATTAAAAAAACTATTAGCAATGTAAACTACAAAATAAATATGGTAGCTAGTACCACAAACTAGAGGGTCCACTAATAGAGGGTGGGCACCATGCTTTGAGGCTTTTATCTTGATGGACTTGTGTGCATTGATGGGGGGTCAAAACCCGTGTCAACAAATAATTTGGTGTGAGGAGGAGACACACACCCTTCTATCACTAAAAATGTTTATGAATTTGAATATAACAAATACTTCAAAGATAATAATGAATCTAAATATAACAATGACCTAAAGATAACCAAGAACATGAACACAAATTTGAATTTCCTCTTGAAATTCTAGATAATGAAATTCAAAATAACAAAATGTTAGGATATTTAGATACTTAGGAGTTAGTAAGATCTACTTGGTCTATTGTGTCGTTAGGTAAAAGTGTGTTTTATAGTGTGTTTCTTTAGTATGCATTAGTATGCATTTGTA
>JZKD02S0150469.1:0-14241 GCA_000966675.3 Picea glauca
CCTTGAGCGTAACTGCATACCCCATGTCCTCCAAGGCTAATATTGAGAGCAAATTTACCTTCATTCCTAGGACATACATCAAACCTACCACATCCAAATAAACTCTTGACTCTAGTTGGAATATGACACACCCAACCCCCTTCACTACATGCCTAGTATGCATCCCACTCTACACATAACAATCTGAGTCTAAGGAACACTAAGAAACATTGACCTCATTCTCATCATATGGTGAGATGAGCCATTGTCCACAACTCATCCCCAAAATCAAATTTGGCTTCCCATACCTATTTCCCAGTCCTACTACTCGATGCTCGAATTCCATGCCCACTGCCAAAACCCCCTCCCATGGATGCCCAAATCCTTTTTGGGCATTACATGGCTCTACCAACCTACTACCCAAGTTTCTTGCTCACTGCCCAGGGCACCTGCTCATTGTTTGAGTCTTTCTAGACCCTACCCGACAACTTTCTAGGCCTGCCCAAAATTTTCTAGGCTTCCTGACAATCTACCCTACTTCTTGATGACTACCCAACTTCTTTTGGGATTCTATACTGTCCTTTTGGGATACCCAATGATTTATTTGGCTAGCATCATCCTCCTCCACAACCCAACACTCTTCTATAGTAGCTACTACTTGGCCTTTGTCAGCTTTTGTTCCCTAACCGTTGCCAGATAACTTTATTTTTCAGTGGTTGCAAATAGCTAATCCATTTCCCCATTATGCATCCCTTTCACTATGCTTATCCCACCTCACAACTCGTACACCTGCATAGGTTCTCCTTTAGTTGATGGGTAAGTCTCATAGCATCCACATGGGCTTCACGACTATGTAACTAACAACCTGTTTTCTTTACTATTGTCATCCTCCGCATCCAAGCATTTTCCACGTCAATCGGATCACACTTTCTCTGTTGTTGACTGTCACAACACTCTTCTCTTCCCCAACAGTGTGATTGACCCTCCACATCCACTGTGTTTGGAGGATGCTAGGTGTCACACCTCTTCCACAATCCTCTACAACAACAACCCCAATCTCCTTCGCCAAATGCCACTCTTCACTTGTTGAACATTTTCTCTCCACCAGTCACTATGAACCCCACATGTACACCTTTAGTCGCTCATGACCGTGTTCCTTTGTTGACCCGATCTACCTTTCATTATTGAATACACACTCAAACCATTAACTCAGTTGGCATATCTTCACTCGATCTCAATGTGAACCAACACAACAAAATTTCTCAACCCACACGTCCATAAGGAGGTCGTACGTAAGGTTGTATGGATATTATATCCTTCCTTTTTTTTCAAATTTTAACCCTACATCTTTTGTAGATTTTTTTTCCTACTCTGCAAATATCTGGAACTCATGCAAATCCAGCTTCTATCCTTTAGAACCACAACTTTGATACCATATTGATTTTCACCTAAACCTAGCACCCGAAAATTATTCCTATTAAAATCACTTTATTGAACAATTGCACAACTAGGTTATCAATGAAAATTCAGTGGAAGCATAAACAACAAGACAAACACATTTTCACATGAGATTCAGATAAACACCCCTGGAAAAACCCTTGCGGGAAAAATGGTTCTATGTTTTATTTTATTAGATAAAATCTCAGGCTCTCATCCTAGGATAATGGGCCATCAGAGGATTACAATGTTGTAGTTGATAGCCATGCCCACCTAGCTACTATCTCCCTCACTGCCCCCTGCACCCTTTTCACGTTGCTTCCCACTCAGACACAAGTACATGAGAAAGACTCCCTCTTGTTCCTATGCATTCATTATGTGCCTCTCACTCTCCTTAGATCTGCTTTTATAATTCCTTAAATGACTAAAACCCTAAATCTAGATCTCCAATGGAAAAGATTAGATATCTCCCCTATGAGATCAATGATCGTGACTTAATCTCTCATTTATATGAATTAAATCACTCAAGCCACTCAAGTTCAAAAAGTAACTTTAAGTCATTAAATAAAATCCACTCTAGAGAGTGTCGCTTGGAGACCTCTACATGCTAGGCACCGTTGATGTGGAAGTATCTATCTGAGCTACCCCAAAAACTAACAAAAACATCACCTAGGTCCCAAACGTGCTTGCACCCTAGGTACCTTCTGTTATCACCATAACAATTTTCATATAGGATCCAAGTCTTGGAAATTTAGCGAAGAGATACATCGCTATGGAAGCATGATAGTTTGGGGGATAAGGTCACATATGGCGGCATATGGACAAATATGGCGAAGGTGTGAAAGGTAGGACCCGGGAGACCGTAGATCTTGAAACAGACCAGATCAATGGTCGAGACCCATATCGAGCGGTCAAATAGCATGAAGTTTAATCATGTGAAGGCAAGCTGGGGAAAACTACCGTGGTTTCATCTGTGGACGTGTGACACCCTAAGAGATACATCGGGGTGAAAAGCGGTCTACCTAAAACCATTTTCCCAAAATCCCCAATGTCACGTGTTCTAATGTCATTTGAATACATCAAATAAACAATTTGTGTGCGGGAAGGTGATGGTTGGTCAAATCACCTCATGCCACTCATTCAGGTACTTCACGTCCATGCAATGCCAGGTGAACATCGTCGGATAACTAACTCAAAGGCTCATCATTCGAAATATATTGGCCAAGCATGATAAACCCACGTACCTGCAAGTAATCTTGTCAGTAATTCATGATTAGAACTCAATGACTATTGATCTTCAAAATACGAGTGGCGTTATTCTGCTCCGGGAAATCATCGTCTCATTCATAAGCAGAGTAATCTCAAACAGAACCTACTTCCTGATTTCTAAAGAGTTAAGAAAAACGAAAATCGTGTTCTTTGCAAAAATTGAAATACATGAACGAAGAAAATCAGACAATATCTAGTGAAATAGGATTTTCAACTAACATGGTAAGTTCATCAATGAGTGAGAAAGAAAAGATGATTGCACAGATATTAGCAACCAAATTCCATACTGACCTTGCGACAGAACCGAAATCAGATGTCATACTAAATCATGTCATGAGGGATATAATCATCAACGGGCACATGGACGAACTCTACAAGTGAGCAGTGAAGAAGAAACTGAGCAAACGACAGAAGGCAGAAATCAGGGCTGAGGTGGTTGAGAGCGTTGGGGAAAACCAACCAGTCTAGTTGAACACTCTAAAGGAAGAAATTGCCAAGCTGGAATAAATTCTCAGGTAGAATTTAGTACTTTCCAGAGAATTTTGGAAATGTGGCGTTCAAAGAAAAGTCTCATATATGTCAGATCTGTGTGTAATGATCACTATAAAGTATGTGATTCATCATTATACTTTACTCCTTTTTGTAACTGACCTCTATATTTAGAGTTATGGGGAAGTTTAATTGTTTTGAATCCCACATGTAAATCTTATATATATATATATATATATATATAAAGGATATAGAAAAAAGAAAAAGAGGAAGTGGGCCCTGCCCTCGTAGCAGGAAGTTTTTGTAAAATCATGGAGCTAAATTGAATATATAATGCATAAGTGGTTGTCGAACTGTTTATGAAAAGATTATAATTGGTTGTGATATGATTTATGTTTTCTTTCGTTGTATGTATTTCCTGTGTTTCTGAAATCCCATTCACAATTTCCTCTTTTAAATTGGAGAGTTAGAAGTCTGGAATTCATCTAATGATCCTCTAGACTTAGCAATTTAAATTTATGTGATTATTTTCTTAACTAGGTCAGAATCCATTTAAATATGCTCTGATGCAGTTATGTGTTCCTCTTTTCCTCTATTGTCGTGCAAATTTTCGATTTAAACTCAAACTCATTGGCTCATTTAGCCTTTTCCTCTTGATATTTTCCATGATTTGTAAATGAATTGTTCACGTTTGACTCCATGGCCCAAATACCACCCCTATTCGTTCAACAAATCTATAACACTCAACAAATCTAGCCACCGATTTCCATAGATATATCAAGTGACATGAGAGAGCCCTCTCTGAGTTGAGAAAGCTAGTGCCTCAACTCTAAAGTTGGTTGAAACAGTTACCTCTATCATTTTTCTATTCATCTGGACAAAATTTACAGAGTGCTAACATTCTAGCGTCGTTGTTGGGGAAGAAATTGAAAAAGTTTCCTTAGGAAAGAATGACATGGTTGAGTTATAAGGTATGAGAGCAGCAGACACTTAGGCACATATTGGTTGTATTCTTGCTCTGGAGACTCCACACGTCAAAAATCAGTTTGAAGGTGATTCCACTGGTAGAAGAATCCAGAATTGTTCAATGGCGACTCCACCCTCAATGCAGAATCTAGCTTCCAAAATATTATTGGCGACTCCGCTCAAACTTCAAATATTATTGGCGACTCCACTCAAACTTCAAATATAATTCAGAGACTCCATTGGAAGATGAGATCCCTGGACCATGGTATGAAGGGGCATCATGGAAGAAAATAGCTACTTAAAATGGGATCTCTTCTAAGGCATTTTACTATTTGCTATAAGTTGTCTCTGGTCCTTTCATGAAAATGCTAGACAAGTTTTTCTTTACCTACTGCATGCAAATGATGATCATGACAATCTTGAAATTGTATATCCTCCTCTTAAAATTATACATGTATCCCCTCAATTTATCACTGATTTTGATAAAAATATTCTATCTAAGCCATGTGATAATCATGACCAAGTTGATGAGTCCCATAAAGCTAAGGCTGATACTTCTCCTCCTGTACTTGGTCCAACGTCCTCCAAGACCCAACATAGATACATACCCTTGAAGCTACCCCAAGTCCTCCACGATTTCCCTCCAAAGTACTATGAGTATCTACCTGTGTTTGATGGGGAACCTGATGCCATCTCAGTTGAAAAACACATCCAAGGGTTTGAGCATTTTATAGATCTATTTGAGATTGATCATGATGATGTTTGTATGAGGGCCTTCTCTCAATCCTTGAAAGGAGACACCAAATATTGGTTTAAACATTTGCATCCAGAGACAATTAGCTCATGGGAGGAATTGAAGGATGTCTTTTTAAAGTTTTGGGACAGGAAGAAGTCTTTGGATCTACAACTTATAGAGTTCTATGCCTTGAAAAATAAGAGCAATGAAGCTATTTCTATATTCAGTAAAAGGTTTTCCAGTATCTATTACAATTTGTCCAAAGAAATTCAACCCACTAAAATTGTTACCATGCTCCATTATGCAACTACTCTTCATCCAAATTTGTCTTTTCTCCTGATGGAAAGAAAGCCTAGGTCTTTGCAGCGAATGTTCGATTATGCGTAGGAGATTCAACATGATATTCAAGCATGTGAACAGATTCGAAATGAGGAGTTAGATGCTAAATAAAATGACAATGAATATGAACAGAAAATGGTTTATTTGAATCTTGAGAAGAGAGTTGATAATATCATATGCCCTCTTGAAGTTTTTAATGCCAATGATTTTGCAAAAAATTATATTCCACTTGTTAAAAGAAGAGGTGTTGATTCAGTGTTTGATCCACCCCATGATAAGCAAGGGGTTGATTGTTTTATGTATTCATTTGTAAACAGTCAAGAAGATGAGTTTGCAAATCATCTTGTTGAAGAACAGGTTGATGTTCCAAATTTATTCTTGTTAGAGGATATTGCAGATGTTGTTGATTTGCCTATATATGACAAATATGAGGATTATTGTGATATTGAAAACGTTCATTTTCAGTCGTGCAGTAAGATAATTCAACCCATATATCACAGTTACAAAAAGCAAAGTATTGGATCAGCTGAAGAAAATTCTATACCTTTATGTTTTGTTGCATTTAAATTGTTGAAGGAAAATTCTAAGGTCATTATTGAGGAAAATGAATGTGTGGTGATGCAAAATCACACTAAACCAATGGAACAGATTGACAAGATATTGCAACACTCTTATCATGTGTTTGATGACCCTATTACTTGTTATATAAAATATCCTATCAGTTCAAAAATCCAGCCATTAGTCAAAGATAAAACTGAAAATGAGCATGTTTAGCAATCCAAAGAAATTGAAAAATGTGCCCACAATGCAAAAAATGAATAAGGTCTTGAATTAGGTGAGAAAACTCTGCCACTATGTTTTTCTTCTTTCAAATTGTTGAAGCAAAATTTTTGTAATGTCTTAAGTCAAAATTCCTCCAGGCATGATGGTAAATACGAAGAGAGAAGTGGACTTGCAAGTAAATATTATCTTCCATTATGCTTTTCTTCCTTTAAATTGGTGAAAGCAAATCGTGAGATAACAGAGGAAGCAGGGAAGTCTGATTATATCCATGGTGGTATTGTTTTACATGAGAAAATTTTCATCAATCAAGAAGGCCAACAACATTCTCATACATTTGATAACCATGTTTTGTATCACATGGAAGGTTATTTTAGCTCAGATCTGCATCCCATGCTCAATCCCCACCAATTTGAAAAATAAGAGGAAGTTGATCAAGAAATTGTTGTCAAAGGTCATGTCCCTTCGCCTGAAACTAATATATACATTCAACAATGTTTCCAGCAAGACAAAGTGTTTCAAAGTTGTCTTTCTTCCCCCAAGAATGATGTGGTGGTCCAATTTCTAAATAGATTAGACATGGATGAGGAGTTTGAAACTACATCTACGAGGACTCCAAGCAGCGAAAAAACACTTGTGAAGGAAGCTTGTTTTCTTTTCTTAGCCCCTGAAAGGGAAACATTATTTCATATGTTCAATGACCCCAAGGTACGTTATATGGAAAAATTTTATAATTAGAATCTACAAATAATAGTGGGTTGCGAGCTTACGGATAAAGGAAATCAAGAATCAATGTATGTATCAAATATGAGTCTTTTTACACCAGATAATGTTATTCATCCATGGTTTCCTTATAACTCAAGCAATTCTTACTACCAGACTTCTCAGCAAATATGTCAGTTTCAACTAGTTAAATCACCTAAAAATGAAAATGCAGTGGAAGGAGTGAAATGTGATAGTTGCTTTATGCATGTTTTAGAAGACCCATTCGTTGTCTTGTTAGAGGAAGTGAACAGTCCAGGTGCTTTTATTCTTTAATAATTGGACTTATGGATGAAATTTTGAATGAATTATCAACAAAAAAGCTTTGGAACAAGCAAGTGAAAAGAAAACGAATAGTGGATAGAATGTTGCCATGGCTACATTGGATAGCATCCCCAGTTGGAGCCTATGTTATCACCATAACAATTTTCAGATAGGATCCAAGTCTCGAAAATTTAGCGAAGAGCTACAACGCTATGGAAGCATGATAGTTTGGGGGATAAGGTCACATATGGCGGCATATGGAAAAATATGGCAGAGGCGCGAAAGGTAGGACCCGGGAGACTGTAGATCTTGAAATGGCCCATATCAACAGCCGAGACCCATATCGGACGGTGAAATACTACAAAGTTTAATAATGTGAAGGCATGCCGAGGAAAACTAATGTGGTTTCATTTGTGGACGCATGGCGCCCTCAGAGGTACATCGGGGCGAAAATTGGTCTGCCTAAAACCGTTTTCCCAAAATCCCCGATGTCATGTGTTCTAATGTCATTTGAATATGTCAAATCAACAATTCGTGTGGGGGAAGGTGATGGTTGGTCAAATCACCTCATGCCACTCATTCAGGTACTTCATGTTGGTGCAATTCCAGGTGAACATCATCGGATAACTAACTCAAAGGATCATCATTTGAAATAGATTGGCCAAGCATGATAAGCCCATGTACCTGCAAGTAATATTGTCAGTAATTCATGATTAGAAATCAATGACTACTGATATTCAAAATACGGGCAACGTTATTCTTCTTCGGGAAATCATCGTCTCATTCATAAGAAAAATAATCTCAAACAGGACCTACTTCCTGATTTATGAAGAGTTAAGAAAAAAAAATCGTGTTCTCTGCAAAAATTGAAAGACATGGATGAAGTAAATCAGACAATATCTAGTGAAATGGGATTTTCATCTAACATGGCAAGTTCATCAATGAGTGAGAAAGAAAAGACGATTGCACAGATATTAGCAACCAAATTCCATCCTAACCTTGTGACAGAAACATAATCAGAGGTTAGACTAAATCCTTTCAGGAGGGATCTAATCATCAACAGGCATGTGGACAAACTCTACAAGGGAGCAGTGAAAAAGAAGCAGAGCAAATAACAGAAGGCAGAAATCAGGGTTGAGGCGGCTGAGAGCATTGGGGAAAACCAACCAGTCTAGTTTAACACTCTAAAGGAAGAAATCGCCAAGTTGGAATAAATTCTCAGGTAGAATTGAGTATGTTCTAGAGAATTTTGGANTTTTTCTATTCATCTGGACAAAATTTACAGAGTGCTAACATTCTAGCGTCGTTGTTGGGGAAGAAATTGAAAAAGTTTCCTTAGGAAAGAATGACATGGTTGAGTTATAAGGTATGAGAGCAGCAGACACTTAGGCACATATTGGTTGTATTCTTGCTCTGGAGACTCCACACGTCAAAAATCAGTTTGAAGGTGATTCCACTGGTAGAAGAATCCAGAATTGTTCAATGGCGACTCCACCCTCAATGCAGAATCTAGCTTCCAAAATATTATTGGCGACTCCGCTCAAACTTCAAATATTATTGGCGACTCCACTCAAACTTCAAATATAATTCAGAGACTCCATTGGAAGATGAGATCCCTGGACCATGGTATGAAGGGGCATCATGGAAGAAAATAGCTACTTAAAATGGGATCTCTTCTAAGGCATTTTACTATTTGCTATAAGTTGTCTCTGGTCCTTTCATGAAAATGCTAGACAAGTTTTTCTTTACCTACTGCATGCAAATGATGATCATGACAATCTTGAAATTGTATATCCTCCTCTTAAAATTATACATGTATCCCCTCAATTTATCACTGATTTTGATAAAAATATTCTATCTAAGCCATGTGATAATCATGACCAAGTTGATGAGTCCCATAAAGCTAAGGCTGATACTTCTCCTCCTGTACTTGGTCCAACGTCCTCCAAGACCCAACATAGATACATACCCTTGAAGCTACCCCAAGTCCTCCACGATTTCCCTCCAAAGTACTATGAGTATCTACCTGTGTTTGATGGGGAACCTGATGCCATCTCAGTTGAAAAACACATCCAAGGGTTTGAGCATTTTATAGATCTATTTGAGATTGATCATGATGATGTTTGTATGAGGGCCTTCTCTCAATCCTTGAAAGGAGACACCAAATATTGGTTTAAACATTTGCATCCAGAGACAATTAGCTCATGGGAGGAATTGAAGGATGTCTTTTTAAAGTTTTGGGACAGGAAGAAGTCTTTGGATCTACAACTTATAGAGTTCTATGCCTTGAAAAATAAGAGCAATGAAGCTATTTCTATATTCAGTAAAAGGTTTTCCAGTATCTATTACAATTTGTCCAAAGAAATTCAACCCACTAAAATTGTTACCATGCTCCATTATGCAACTACTCTTCATCCAAATTTGTCTTTTCTCCTGATGGAAAGAAAGCCTAGGTCTTTGCAGCGAATGTTCGATTATGCGTAGGAGATTCAACATGATATTCAAGCATGTGAACAGATTCGAAATGAGGAGTTAGATGCTAAATAAAATGACAATGAATATGAACAGAAAATGGTTTATTTGAATCTTGAGAAGAGAGTTGATAATATCATATGCCCTCTTGAAGTTTTTAATGCCAATGATTTTGCAAAAAATTATATTCCACTTGTTAAAAGAAGAGGTGTTGATTCAGTGTTTGATCCACCCCATGATAAGCAAGGGGTTGATTGTTTTATGTATTCATTTGTAAACAGTCAAGAAGATGAGTTTGCAAATCATCTTGTTGAAGAACAGGTTGATGTTCCAAATTTATTCTTGTTAGAGGATATTGCAGATGTTGTTGATTTGCCTATATATGACAAATATGAGGATTATTGTGATATTGAAAACGTTCATTTTCAGTCGTGCAGTAAGATAATTCAACCCATATATCACAGTTACAAAAAGCAAAGTATTGGATCAGCTGAAGAAAATTCTATACCTTTATGTTTTGTTGCATTTAAATTGTTGAAGGAAAATTCTAAGGTCATTATTGAGGAAAATGAATGTGTGGTGATGCAAAATCACACTAAACCAATGGAACAGATTGACAAGATATTGCAACACTCTTATCATGTGTTTGATGACCCTATTACTTGTTATATAAAATATCCTATCAGTTCAAAAATCCAGCCATTAGTCAAAGATAAAACTGAAAATGAGCATGTTTAGCAATCCAAAGAAATTGAAAAATGTGCCCACAATGCAAAAAATGAATAAGGTCTTGAATTAGGTGAGAAAACTCTGCCACTATGTTTTTCTTCTTTCAAATTGTTGAAGCAAAATTTTTGTAATGTCTTAAGTCAAAATTCCTCCAGGCATGATGGTAAATACGAAGAGAGAAGTGGACTTGCAAGTAAATATTATCTTCCATTATGCTTTTCTTCCTTTAAATTGGTGAAAGCAAATCGTGAGATAACAGAGGAAGCAGGGAAGTCTGATTATATCCATGGTGGTATTGTTTTACATGAGAAAATTTTCATCAATCAAGAAGGCCAACAACATTCTCATACATTTGATAACCATGTTTTGTATCACATGGAAGGTTATTTTAGCTCAGATCTGCATCCCATGCTCAATCCCCACCAATTTGAAAAATAAGAGGAAGTTGATCAAGAAATTGTTGTCAAAGGTCATGTCCCTTCGCCTGAAACTAATATATACATTCAACAATGTTTCCAGCAAGACAAAGTGTTTCAAAGTTGTCTTTCTTCCCCCAAGAATGATGTGGTGGTCCAATTTCTAAATAGATTAGACATGGATGAGGAGTTTGAAACTACATCTACGAGGACTCCAAGCAGCGAAAAAACACTTGTGAAGGAAGCTTGTTTTCTTGTCTTAGCCCCTGAAAGGGAAACATTATTTCATATGTTCAATGACCCCAAGGTACGTTATATGGAAAAAAATTATAATTAGAATCTACAAATAATAGTGGGTTGCGAGCTTACGGATAAAGGAAATCAGGAATCAATGTATGTATCAAATATGAGTCTTTTTACACTAGATAATGTTCTTCATCCATGGTTTCCTTATAACTCAAGCAATTCTTACTACCAGACTTCTCAGCAAATCTATCAGTTTCAACTAGTTAAATCACCTAAAAACGAAAATGCAATGGAAGGAGTGAAATGTGATAGTTGTTTTATGCATGTTTTAGAAGACCCATTCGTTGTCTTGTTAGAGGAAGTGAACAGTCCAGGTGCTTTTATTCTTTAATAATTGGACTTATGGATGAAATTTTGAATGAATTATCAGCAAAAAAGCTTTGGAACAAGCAAGTGCAAAGAAAACGAATAGTGGATAGAATGTTGTCATGGCTACATTGGATAGCATCCCCAGTTGGAGCCTATGTTATCACCATAACAATTTTCAGATAGGATCCAAGTCTCGGAAATTTAGCGATGAGCTACAACGCTATGGAAGCATGATAGTTTGGGGGATAAGGTCACATATGGCGGCATATGGAAAAATATGCCAGAGGCGCGAAAGGTAGGACCCGGGAGACTGTAGATCTTGAAACGGCCCAGATCAACGGCCAAGACCCATATCGGATGGTGAAATACCACGAAGTTTAATAATGTGAAGGCATGCCGAGGAAAACTAATGTGGTTTCATTTGTGGATGCATGGGGCCCTCAGAGGTACATCGGGGCAAAAATTGGTCTGCCTAAAACCGTTTTCCCAAAATCCCCGATGTCATGTGTTCTAATGTCATTTGAATATGTCAAATCAACAATTCATGTGGGGGAAGGTGACGGTTGGTCAAATCACCTCATGCCACTCATTCAGGTACTTTATGTCGGTGCAATTCCAGGTGAACATCATTGGATAACTAACTCAAAGGATCATCATTTGAAATAGATTGGACAAGCATGATAAGCCCGTGTACCTGCAAGTAATATTGTCAGTAATTCATGATTAGAAATCAATGACTACCGATATTCAAAATACAGGCAGCGTTATTCTTCTTCGGGAAATCATCGTCTCATTCATAAGAAAAATAATCTCAAACAGGACCTACTTCCTGATTTATGAAGAGTTAAGAAAAAAAAATTGTGTTCTCTGCAAAAATTGAAAGACATGGATGAAGTAAATCAGACAATATCTAGTGAAATGGGATTTTCATCTAACATGGCAAGTTCATCAATGAGTGAGAAATAAAAGACGATTGCACAGATATTAGCAACCAAATTCCATCCTGACCTTGTGACAGAAACATAATCAGAGGTTAGACTAAATCCTTTCATGAGGGATCTAATCATCAACAGGCATGTGGACAAACTCTACAAGAGAGCAGTGAAAAAGAAGTAGAGCAAACAACAGAAGGCAGAAATCAGGGTTGAGGCGGCTGAGAGCATTGGGGAAAACCAACCAGTCTGGTTTAACACTCTAAAGGAAGAAATCGCCAAGTTGGAATAAATTCTCAGGTAGAATTGAGTATGTTCTAGAGAATTTTGGACATATGGCTTTCAAAGAAAAGTCTCAGATATGTCAGACTTGTTTGTAACGATCTCTGTAAAGTAGGAGAATCGTCGTTATACTTTACTCCTTTTTGTAACCGACCTCTATATTTAGAGTTATGGGGAATTTTAATCGTTTTGAATCCCACATGTAAATCTTCTATATATATATATATATCATCTCAAGGATATAGAAAAAAAAGAAAGGAAGAGGGCCTTGCCCTCGTAGTAGGAAGGTTTTGTAAAATCATGGAGCTAAACTGAATATATAATGCAGAAGCGATTGTCGAACTGTTTATGAAAAGATTCTAGTTGGTTGTGATATGAGTTATGTTTTCTTTCATTGTATGTATATCCTATGTTTCTGAAATCCCATTCACAATTTCCTCTTTTAAATTGGAGATTTAGAAGTATGGAATTTGTCTCATGGTGCTCTAGACTTAGCAATTTAAATTTATGTGATTCTCTTCTTAACTAGGTCAAAATTCATTTAAATATGCTCTGATGCAATTATGTGTTCCTCTTTTCCTCTGCTACCATGAAAATTTTCGATTTAAACTCAAACTCATTGCCTCATTTAGCCTTTTCCTCTTGATAGTTTCCATGATTTGTAAATGCATTCTTCACATTTGACTCCATGGCCCAAATACCACCCCTATTCTTTTAGCAAATCTATAACACTCAACAAATCTAGCCACTGATTTCCATAGATATATCAAGTGACATGAGAGAGCCCTCTCTGAGTTGAGCAGGCTAGTGCCTCAGCTCTAAAGCTGGTTGAAACAATTACCTTTGTCATTTGTCTATTCAGCCAGACAAAATTTATAGAGTGCTGACACCTTCTTCCTCAAAGTCTGAATCTTAAGGCCCAAATTTGCATGTACCTTAAGGTTTAGACTCTACCTCTTCTTACTTCATCTAGTTCAACCTCCAATTGTTGTATGTTTGACTCCATATTCCCAATGTAAATACATTGATCTCCATACCTCCAACTATTTTCTTTAACACTCTAAAGTTTCCCAAACTAATTTTTCTTGGACTTCACTCTCCACACTAAGCTTTCTTAAACTCAATTCGTAGAAATCTTAATTTGGGGAAAACACCTTGCGTTGGAGGAGAGATTACCTGAAGTGAAAGAGGGTTGGTGAGGTGATAATGGCCTTCCCTCTCTATTACACAGGATCAAACTTGAGCTTTCAAACTTTAACTTAACATGTGCAATTTTTTGAGATAACATATTGGCGGTATTTTCAGGGACAAAGTCCATTTTCCCAGAAAACGACATTGGAGGATTTTTTCAAATTTGAAGACCTTTTCTTGGAGACTCCATTCGAAGAGAAAAGACATTTTTATTTACATATTTTTGAATAATTGGTGCTTGTGAGGTGGTATAAGCATCATTGTGAAGGAATCTACTACTCACCTTGGCGACTCTGTTGTTATAAGGTATGAGAATTTAATTTTTTTTTTACCTCTCACATTGAAATTTGCACATGTCGAAGGATGGCTCCATGGTTATTTCATGAAGTATACAAGGCTTTCAATGTCAAGGATATCCATGGGTATCCTAATGAATTTCTACCATAATGGTGGGAGTATTACCCTAAGTTTGATGGTGACCAATCATTGGCCATCTCACATGTGGTAAATGTTTTAAAGAATATTATAAATATCAAACTAGAACATGAAGATGTGATGTTGAAGGTTTTTTGTGTCTTCGTGG
>JZKD02S0150491.1:10873-23592 GCA_000966675.3 Picea glauca
CAGGGGATATCGTACTTAAGATTATTTGCACTGTCTTGTTGATTAGCTTGATTTTGTTCCATCTCTTCATGTTCCATTTATAAACATAGACTTAAAGTGTAATGAGTATATCTATATTTATAGTACAATATATCTAATTGTGTAAATTGAAAGTGTGCCATAGTAGTGAGTGCTCTATAAACCATATTAATTATTTCAAAGGCCTTCTTCATGTCATCTCTCAAAAATATTTTATGGTGGCTCTACTCCATACTTTGTTTCCTATGATTTTTATACACCACGATAAAGTATAGATATTATTAAAGATATCTTATTGTTTTTTTAAATAATAAATAAGTGAAGTAAAGCAACGTAGCTACCTACAAATTGTTCAATTAACCCTTGATACTCCAACATATTTTTTTCCAAAGAAAAAATAATGCAATTTCTATTCCAAATATAATAAAAAATCACATTCTTTAGGTGCCCTAAGCACTTTTACAATGTTTACAAAAATACAAGATTTGTCCTATATGGGCTCACAGATTGCATTTAAAAACTAATACAAACCATAGTTTCCTATATATCTACCTATTCTTTAGAAAGTAAAAATTCTTGAATAGTTCTTTGCGCCCATTAATAAAACCTGATGTTGGAGCAAATATTTTTAGGAGTAAGCACAGTAAGCATGGTATCATGGACCAAAGGGAATAGTGCACGCCAGAAAAGAGGGAAGACCAATGCGACAAAAGGCAAAGGAAGCAGCGCATGACAAGATTTGCAGAAATCTGACACATATGTGGACAAACCTAGCCATGTTAGGGTTAGGGTTTTGGAGTCATATTGCAAGGGTTTTAACCCATTTTGTAGTATAAATAAGATGTTTGAGGTATATTGAAGGATGATGTTGAGAGTGTTATCACATCTTTATCTTTTTGGTGTCCTTATTGAGAGAGAGTATCATACTTTTGGTAGAGCCTTCCATTTGATGAGAGTTGCGGAGCTCAGATGGAGTTGTTGTAACTAAGGGTCAGGTCGCAAGTTGTGGAGCTTGGTGCGACGTTGGTCCGCCTCACTACTATTCGCATATAATATAATGTAATGCGCGCAAAGCTATTTGATGAAGAAGAAGAAATAAAAATAATATCTTTGTGGACGTATCCCTGGGGGGGGTGAACCACTATAAAACCTTGTGTTGCAATGTGTCTAGATGATTTTTTATTTCTGCAATTATGGTTAAATGGTTAGATGGATAAATGGATTTAATTACAATGTGCACTAGAATATGTATGTAGAATGAATGAAATAGTAGATTTTACAAATGGTAGAATATAATGCATGTTAAAGTATAAATAGAAGTAATAAGAACAACCCCAATCCCTTCCATGACTACAAACACCTACATCTTGCAGTCACCTATAAACCATCTCGTGTGAGACTGCATTTTTCACTTTGTGCATGGTGTAGCCTTCTGGTTTACTAGAAGGGCCGACCGATGGTGAAAAGGGTATTGGTTGAGAACTAAGGTAGAACCCGCGTTAGCCGATACATCCAACAAATGGTTCAACTGCCGACTAGAACTAAGAAGGATAGCCAGGAAGGGGTTTGGTGAAAAATATGCAGTGGTAGAAAGGGATGTTTAGGCCATGGAATCCTACGAAGCAAGAGATTGAAAGATGGTTGGAGAAAAAGAAACTAGAGTTCACGCAGAAAGATAACAAGGGTTCCAGGTATACACCACGCCAATACCTACATAGGTATGTGTTTACTGATTTGCATGAAGCATATTTCTATTATTTTCTAGAGTTATTATAGAAGTGAATATTGAGATTAAAATATACCCATTCGACTAATCGGATCAGGCCAGTAGAGTGGACTGTTGAAAATATTGAGCGATTGGAAAGGGTTAATAAAAAATTCACACACGAAGTGGATTTTTTATTAGACCGTATTACCGTGGGGTTTATCACTAAGTTTGCAGTAGATACAACAGAGTCATATACTACTGCAGAGTATGATTTCTTGAAGGGTTCCAGAGGGAGATACATTAGGTCTCTTTACACATCGATCAAGATTTCATTAAATGATAAAGGCGTGATGACCATGGAATAAAAAAAATAGATCATTGTGCGTGCATGGGGGAGTTGGGGGAATCACCAAGGAATATTTGAGAAATGGAGAAGGCTCTGGAGAGTAGAAAAAATAAGGAAGCCATGGACCCCGTCATGATGGATGAAAAACAAACCAGGGAAATAATAAGGAATGCAGGTGTGACGTGCATCGGATGACCCTACCAATATAATATGAATAGAAAAAAGAGGGCAGTAGCTGAGCGAGAGGGATTGGATAGTGATGAGGAAGAGGTATATGATCTCCATGCCATGGGGAATATTGGGGATATCTTGTGCACCACATATGAGAGGAAAACCAGAGGTCATATGTTCAATGTAGAATAAGGTTCTCCATTCCAGATCTAAATTAGTGTGGAACCCACAACCCCATGTGCGACTAAGACAACTAAAGAAGAACTGATTAACCAACAAATGATTAATGGTAGAAGAATTTTTATAGGACGTGGGTCAAGTGGAAACTCAAGCAGAAGTGTGAGTTCAACAAGTAGCATTCAAGTGTATACACCGTGCAAAGGTGGTAGTTTAAAAAATTTCATAATGGCAGGACAAGATCCAACCATTAGGTTACCAGAGTCTCGAGGGGAAAGATCAAGTGATCCAGGAAATAATTTTCTCATATGTGAGAATATATGGGCAGAAAAGCATATTACAAATGAAGATACAGAGGTTTCACAGTTGGAAATCACATTTAGAGACCGCACATTGGAATGGTACACGGGTCTCTCAACAAATAACCCAACGGGAACGCCTATAACTATAACATATGTGAAGAGGAAATTAATCAATGAATTTCAGAAACTAATCTCAAAATACCAGTTTATGAATGAAATGATATAGATTAAGTAGAAACCAAGAGAATCAGTCTAGGAAGTAGACCAACATTTCAAGAGGCTAAAAGGTAAGTTAAAGTACATTATTACTAACACACAATATAGACATTTGTTTGTTAATTCTTTGTTGCTACACTTGAAGTATCCTTTGAGAAGAAATAAATTCCAAAGTCAGGGTGAGGCTCTGCATGCAACCTTACAACTAGAGTAAAACTAGTACAAGCATACAGATCCAACTATGGAAGAACTAAAACAAGATCTGAAGAACTTAACATTCCAGTTGAATCAAAAGAAAGGAAAGGAGAAAAGAGAAGATGTCTGGTGTACAATGTGCAGAACATAATGCCATCACAAGAATGAGTGTCCATTATTTACGCAATATATTGGAGTGGGTATGCCAAACCCTTTAGCTTCAGGAGCACCATGGTGTGAGATTTGAAAAACACACGGGCATGATCCCTATCACTTCCCCCTAATGCAGAAATATCAAACAATACCGAAGAGTACATTTTGTAACTTTTCTAAGTTGGTTGGACATGAAGACAAGGATTGTAGAACCTTGGAGATGATTAAAGAAAGGATTGCATATACATATCGAGTACATGATGAACATGTAATAGGACAACCTGCACAACAACCATAATATAACAATGTGCACCAACCATAGTAAAATAACGCACAACAGTTTGCAGCACAACCACAATATAATGCACAAAAGTTTTAATGGAAACAACAATATAATCCTGCAAAACAATGTGCAACACCACTGCAGTACAATAACACACAATCGCAGTATAATCAAGGACCGCAGTAATACACACCTCATGGAGATAATCAAGGAAACAAAGGAGGCTTCAGAGGAGGAGGTTGTGGAGGAAGATGCTTTGGAGGAGGTCGAGAACCCATTGTTTTTCATAACTGTCAGAAACCAGGGAACTATGCAAGAGACTGCCCACATCCACCTGCGACATGTATGTATTGTCATGCAACATACCATGAAACACAAGATTGTCCAACACTTTTGATAAAGATACATGACAAGAGGAACCAGACCAATCAGAATGTGCAATGGATCGAGGTGGAAAAAAGAGAAGAGGATGTGAAGAAGATTAACATAGTTATTAGAGGTGGAGCTAAGACAGGAGAAGATGTAGCCAAGAAGGATCAAGACCAGTACTAGTGGGTCAGGAAAAATACAATGCTTGAACAAAAGTTTGATGCACACAAAGAGAAATAAATATTCAAGGAAGCTAGGCATGAGATTTTGAAAGAAAATAGTGTGTCTACTTCAGGGACAAAACCAAAAGATGAGATACCAGTGTATGACATGCCTTCATTATTTGATCATACCAATCAAGAGCAGTCTTCATAAAAAGTAAGTAACTTAAGAAACTTTTTGGGATCCCATGTCAAATTGATGAATGATAAAAATTCCTTACAAGCACTGCAAAATTTTTTAGAAAAGTGTAATCATGGGGAAGAAGGGATAAAAAGAGTAAATCGGGTCTGTAAGAAGAGAAGAACCAACAAGGAATTCATATTGAATGCCAACATAGGAGATTTCAATATGGGGGATATCATGCTAGACTTAGGATCTGAAGTCAATGTTCTGCCAAAGAAGACTTAGGAAGTTATGGGAGAACCACAATTAGGGTATTCACCTATTCAGTTGAAATTGGAAAATAAACACAGAGTAGTGCCAATTAGTAGGTTGAAGGGAATTCCAGTAGACATAGATGGTGTGCGCACCATGGTAGACTTTGAGTTCATCGACATAGTAGATAATATGTTTCTGTATCCATCATTGTTGGGTATGGATTGGGTTTTTGATAACCATACTATTATCAACTTGAAGACAAGGAAGATGATCTTTGAATCTAGATAATACAAAGTTATTGCAACATTATATCCCTTAGAAGGAGGAAGGTATGTGGAACCTTCGATAGACAATATTCTTACAGAATATGTGAATCAACTATACAAAACTATCGTGTTTGAAGAGGATTATATAAACCCAACTGCAAATGGCATGCTCAATTGGAGGAGTATTAGTTCCTGCACTTCAGATTCTGACACAGGATTAGAAAACTGGAAACAACGATTACATGAATTATCTACTAGAAGATGTGCCAGAATGATGTGCACACTGAGATGGGTTGGTACAGAGGGAAGGGAACCTCCTACTTTTTATGCTTTGAATGATTTAGAATATTTTTTAATGAATTTTGAGGTATAGGTTATGGAAAATAAGATATTTCCATCGTTATATATTTCTTTAAAAGCTACACATCCAATATGGTGGGGTACACACAAGGAAAATATCAACAATTGGTTTCAGTGCAAAAGGTTACTGTGCATTAGATTCGATGCAGAGAAGGAGAATAGATGTGAGGAGAAATATGAGGGATTTGGAAGACCTCAAGAACATGTAGATAAGTGCATAGTTCAATGGATATTAGTACCACCGGAATAATTGCCACACCATTTTATTCACACACTAGAAGGCATTCTGATGAACTGGTACACATAACAGGAACAACGCAGAGAAAATGCTAACTAGGAACAAATACATCAAAATTTTGTAGTTACATTTTCCTTTGAGCATGAAAGTACAAAAATAGATACAACGATGAAAGTAGTAAGAGATAGGATATTTGAAGAACCATAATTTGAAATAATGCCAACATATCAGAAACAGGCTAGAAAGACAATTAAACAATTGCTACACTATTATCACATCACAAAAGAAGAAGAATATCCAACAGAAGATAATCCGCGCAATATACAGATCCAAGAAGTGGAAGGTGAAAGGGAAGTAGAAGGTCCCAAGCTAGATTTAGAAGATTAGGCTGCACCATTAAATATCAAGAAGGTCAAAATTGGAATTGCAGAAAATCCAAAGATGGCAAGTATAAGCGATTATTGGGATAATCAGACAATAGAAAGGATCACATAATTAGTGTGGGAATACAATGCCTTATTCTCAGAGATGAAGGGGTTAGCAGGAGAGCTAGGAGAGATGAATATCCATTTGAATCCAAAATCAAGACATATCAGAAAGAGACCGTACAGATTGAATCCAATATACAAAGATAGGGTGAAGGCAGAAATTGAAAATATGATAGAAGTTGGTGTCATAGAACTTGTAGAAGATTCATAATGGATCAGGCCTATGGTGGTGCAGAAGAATAAACAAGGATGGATTAGGATATGTGTAGATTTGAGAAAATTGAATGACGCTTGCCTACATGATCCTTTTCCCACCCCATTTACAGATGATGTTTTGAAGAATGTTGTTACGAGGGAAAAACTCTCTATGGCGAAGGGTAAACCACAACAGACATGTATGACTGCAGAAATCAACTCAATTCCATTGTATGCTATATAAACTAATGTGAAAGATAAGAAATAGGCCTACCTCGATCCAATGTTTGGTGATGTTCCATCGTTGAGCACTTCGACCCAAAGCTTTATACCTGCAATAAGTTCTTAACAAACAAGAAAAGAAAGCATATAGTGATAATGTAAAGGGGTTAGCACATCATATAGCTTAATCCATTAATAAACATTACAAACATGCCCATGGATAATAATCATATATTTGTACGATACCAATAGGACGGGAAAGGAGTATTTCTATTAATAATTGATCAACAAAAGTGTCAACATTACAGACTTCTGTGTTGGCACGGTTCGAAACTAAGGAACCAAGTTCCTTCCAGCTGGGTCTCCACCACTTCAATCCTCTACCAAAGGCAAGCTCAAAAGAGAGAGACAATGAGATTCTCTCAACAATAGGGAAAGAGCTTGGGGGTTGAACACTGTGTTCAAACTTGAGGGACAAAGGGATGCATATTCAATATGAAGTAATTTCTCCAGAGCAACTTTGCTCTCAAAGTTGAATGCTTTCTCATCTTTTCCATAGCTCGAAATTGTGCTCTTATAGCCTTCAAAATGCAACTGAAGGGTCGATTCAGAATGTTTCTAGTATATGGAAGGCCAAGGATCAGAGATATCTTTTTGTGACATGGAAACCTAACTCCATTTTTGTATTTTTCTGGCACAAATCCCGATGTACGCGGGCTGTAGTGGAGCATCCTATGTATACGCTTGTTGTATAGTTGATAGGGTGCGTATATGTGGAAAAATGTTTATTTTTAGCTTTGGATTTGTCAAAAAGGGATGATAAGTCTGCATAGGGAAATGTAAAAAGGCCCTCTGTGCAAGATAGCAATGGTGAGGAAAATCTTTCTCTAACAGATGCCCCCTAATGTGTGAGATCAGAGGAGTATCTGCGATGGCCGAAATACATTATAAATAACCCAGGAGTGGAGTGGTAGAGAACCAACTAGATGAACTCGGTTGCTCATTACATTCTATATTGACTTTGCATACATGGTTGCCAAGAATACAATGTAGATCCATGGAGAAAATATACCAAGTAAGTGTCTGTGGCCATGAATAGGCAGATGCAATTGCGGTTATATGCCAAAAGATGTCATGGTCACGAACAAGGCCCAGTGAAAACTAGTCTCAAAATCAATCTGAAGATATTTGTATATCATGGAGTACAATCTGATCTCCCATGACCACTAAAGTCGAACAGGTGCTGGTCCAATGAAAGGGAAGCAACAAATTAGGAAAGTTGTAGCCACATAGTGATATCTTCAAGTCTTCTACAATGTCCACCAAGAGTGCAAGTCTACATCATGTGGATAAAGGAGTTGAGGTCGAACATAATGAGACATCATTTGATTATCGATCATTGAGGTATACTGTTAACAAATGTGAGACAACCTACCAATAATGAAAGTAGGTATCAAGGCACCAAGTACATTCCTACAAGTGTGAATAAAGGAGTCAGTGTCGAACACTTGATAAATCCATTGATCAGGAGACATTTATGTATTTCCATTTGTCAATGGCGAGAGAGCCTGCCACTAATGACTACAAGCCTCAAGGTACCCAAAAAAATCTAGGTCTCGTATCCAGAATAGATGAGTTGAAGTCGAAGGAAAGAGACCCGCTGAAAGGAGAGAATTAAGGCATCTCTCATCAGTCAGCACGAGGAACAAAGCAATAGCTTCATGATTTGGTGGATATCAGACGAGAACATGTTCATGAACCAACGACCCTGTGCATTTTTTGTGTGTATCAAATGCAAGCGATACATGAAAAAGAACCTTTGAATAATAGCCGATGATGAAAACTACTGACAGAGGTGAGGAAACCATCAATAAGGCTAATGGAATCCAAGACACTGCATGAATCCAAAAGTGTGAATAAATATCTTGCCTTCGAACACAAGGGAAACCACCCAATCAATGGCCAATGTTGAAATCTTGATTGTTGGGTTCAAGGTGACCTACGAATGATGCAAGTAGGGCTAGGGTTCATGATAAGACCATAGTATCATGTGATTCTGAGACAAAGTGAGGGTATGGCTGACATGCAAAGTCAAGATTTATGAGGAGTGGCCGACGTAGGTTGTGAGAATTCCTTTGAACAAGAGCATGAGACATGTGGGAGACTCTGACAACATAGACTCAATGGTGTGACGATTAGATGTAGGAGGCATCAATAACATTCTCTACAGTGACTAGAAGAGTAACCAGTCGGTAGAGAAAATTCTGTAACAAGATCAGCTTCCTAAGGCCATGCTAAAACCAAAAATTATGATGACACAAGGACTCAAAATGTTTTTGCTCTATTCAAAGGTGACACGACTGCTGCCAATTATAATATAGTACTCCCTTCTCACCCGTCTTTTTTCATTTTTTCATAACAAATGAATTCTATGATATAGAGGAGGAAACAAGTGTCGCAAGTAAGAAAAACTAGCTCCAGTAGTGGAACATACCTATGCTTAATGCAAGGAAATGCATGTGGGAGATGAACACTCGGGGTGATGTTTCTTCCAGGGTATAGGGTGTCAAATTGAGAAGGATATAAAAAAGGCTTTGCTTGGTTGAGGATGAAAAATTGCTTAGGCAACGATTTATAATGCAAAACGAGAACCGGCTAAAGGCTCAATACTGCAAGCGAGGGCATGAGATGCAATCACAAATTAATGCCAAAAAATATCCTTTTTATGTCTTGTAGTCTACTTGGTATGAAAAGGGGGTAAACTTGTGCCAAATAGACGTTTTTTCAAATCCAATTTACGAGTGTGAAAAAGACAAGTTCACTCGGCAATCTTTTCCATTTTTTATAATGAGTCGGAAAAGAGCTTAACTCATGACCTTTCAAATACAGTTTAATGAGTGTGAAATGGAGAAATCACTCGGCAATATTTTTGGTTTTTTGACGAGTCGGAAAAGAGCTTAATTAAGACTCGTTTGGAAGATTCTAGATGGCAAGCCACGGGGGAAGCCAAGGCTCTTGTGCGGACCTTCTGTGGAATTTTAGTATCTTACGAAGAACCGACACAAGCTTGGGAAGACCCAAAGATCTCCAATTCGAGGAGGGAAAAGTGATAACAGAGGTTATCGTCTTCGTGTTATATCGGATAATGTCTCTTCCTGGAAAAGACATAGGCGGAGGCATTGGATACCCCACAAGACCATCCCAATCAAAGGGACCTCATCAAGACTTGGAGGGAGATAACTCGAGAAGAGTAAAACTCTCTCTTGTTCAGAAGGTGAAGTAATAGAAATGCTAAGGACATGGCATAGAAGGCATAGAACCAGAACCAGAAGAGCGGNAGTCAGTGTCGAACACTTGATAAATCCATTGATCAGGAGACATTTATGTATTTCCATTTGTCAATGGCGAGAGAGCCTGCCACTAATGACTACAAGCCTCAAGGTACCCAAAAAAATCTAGGTCTCGTATCCAGAATAGATGAGTTGAAGTCGAAGGAAAGAGACCCGCTGAAAGGAGAGAATTAAGGCATCTCTCATCAGTCAGCACGAGGAACAAAGCAATAGCTTCATGATTTGGTGGATATCAGACGAGAACATGTTCATGAACCAACGACCCTGTGCATTTTTTGTGTGTATCAAATGCAAGCGATACATGAAAAAGAACCTTTGAATAATAGCCGATGATGAAAACTACTGACAGAGGTGAGGAAACCATCAATAAGGCTAATGGAATCCAAGACACTGCATGAATCCAAAAGTGTGAATAAATATCTTGCCTTCGAACACAAGGGAAACCACCCAATCAATGGCCAATGTTGAAATCTTGATTGTTGGGTTCAAGGTGACCTACGAATGATGCAAGTAGGGCTAGGGTTCATGATAAGACCATAGTATCATGTGATTCTGAGACAAAGTGAGGGTATGGCTGACATGCAAAGTCAAGATTTATGAGGAGTGGCCGACGTAGGTTGTGAGAATTCCTTTGAACAAGAGCATGAGACATGTGGGAGACTCTGACAACATAGACTCAATGGTGTGACGATTAGATGTAGGAGGCATCAATAACATTCTCTATAGTGACTAGAAGAGTAACCAGTCGGTAGAGAAAATTCTGTAACAAGATCTTCCTAAGGCCATGCTAAAACCAAAAATTATGATGACACAAGGACTCAAAATGTTTTTGCTCTATTCAAAGGTGACACGACTGCTGCCAATTATAATATAGTACTCCCTTCTCACCCGTCTTTTTTCATTTTTTCATAACAAATGAATTCTATGATATAGAGGAGGAAACAAGTGTCGCAAGTAAGAAAAACTAGCTCCAGTAGTGGAACATACCTATGCTTAATGCAAGGAAATGCATGTGGGAGATGAACACTCGGGGTGATGTTTCTTCCAGGGTATAGGGTGTCAAATTGAGAAGGATATAAAAAAGGCTTTGCTTGGTTGAGGATGAAAAATTGCTTAGGCAACGATTTATAATGCAAAACGAGAACCGGCTAAAGGCTCAATACTGCAAGCGAGGGCATGAGATGCAATCACAAATTAATGCCAAAAAATATCCTTTTTATGTCTTGTAGTCTACTTGGTATGAAAAGGGGGTAAACTTGTGCCAAATAGACGTTTTTTCAAATCCAATTTACGAGTGTGAAAAAGACAAGTTCACTCGGCAATCTTTTCCATTTTTTATAATGAGTCGGAAAAGAGCTTAACTCATGACCTTTCAAATACAGTTTAATGAGTGTGAAATGGAGAAATCACTCGGCAATATTTTTGGTTTTTTGACGAGTCGGAAAAGAGCTTAATTAAGACTCGTTTGGAAGATTCTAGATGGCAAGCCACGGGGGAAGCCAAGGCTCTTGTGCGGACCTTCTGTGGAATTTTAGTATCTTACGAAGAACCGACACAAGCTTGGGAAGACCCAAAGATCTCCAATTCGAGGAGGGAAAAGTGATAACAGAGGTTATCGTCTTCGTGTTATATCGGATAATGTCTCTTCCTGGAAAAGACATAGGCGGAGGCATTGGATACCCCACAAGACCATCCCAATCAAAGGGACCTCATCAAGACTTGGAGGGAGATAACTCGAGAAGAGTAAAACTCTCTCTTGTTCAGAAGGTGAAGTAATAGAAATGCTAAGGACATGGCATAGAAGGCATAGAACCAGAACCAGAAGAGCGGNATTTCTATTTTTGTTTATATTTTTTTTGTAGTTGATCTGATATAAATTGAGCTTCACAATCACCTAGTACTTAATGATTGGTGTTTTGTGCTTGCCAGCTGACAGAAGAAATGCCAGATAGAGCTGTCAAAATGTGCTCTGATTCCAGGAAGCGATGGTAGGAGTGTTGTTGACAGCGCACAGCTCAAGTTGAATTTGTGTCATTATGTGGCACTTTTTCTTCTGATTTTACTGCATTGCTTATCACAATGCACAACTAAAATCTAATGCCGTACTTCAAAGTTCATGCTATTCGATTCTTTACTTATTACAATTACTTTTAGATTACAATTTATTAAACGCATTAGAAACAGAGGAGTCACTTTTAAAGTGGAGATAAAAGGCTATGTGCCTAGGTTATTTACTATGAAATGACTATTTATCGTTGTTCTCCAATGATATATCTATATGATAGCTGAAATTGAGAAGGTTTATATTGTAAAGGCTGTAGCAGAGCTATAACTGTGTTGCTTGATTTACTTGCTTTGTTCATACTGTGGTAAATTTGTTTTGCATTTATTTGATTTATTTTTATTTTTATTAATGTTTCTATATTTTGTGTGCAGGTCAAGCGTGGCTGGATTTTTTTTTTTTCAAATGAATGTACAAATAAAAACTAAATGTACAACTAAAACTACCCCTTATTTAGGCCCTTGGTTCCATATTTGAACCAGGGCTCTGATACCAAATGTAATGGCTCAAACTTAATTATAACAACCATTAAATTGAAACACCACAGTAAAATTTAATAATTACTACATTTAGCACATTTAAAATCTAATTTTTTCATAGTAATAAAATTTAACAACAATTTACTTCAAAATAATTCGTAACTCTAACCTGAACCTGATGTTGCCGCTTGCTTCCTTAGCTTTCCGCTTGCTTCCTTAGCTTTCCGCTTGCTTCCTTAGCTTGAACCTGATGTTGCTCTTTAGGACACCCCAAAACCAACCTCCCTACCGACTAGTAGCGCCTAGCCCTAGGACATCAATGGATGTCCTAGCCCTCCGATCCCAAAACCTCTGCAGCCCCCTGGTGCACTGTAAATTCCACTGTAGATTTCACTCTCTCCCATCCTCCAAGCTCTCCCCCTCTCGTAGAATCAATCCCCCATCCTCCTTCTCCACTTCCCTTCTTCCTCCTTCACCGCCCTTCCTACATTAACTCCCCCCACCAAATACCTTATCCCATT
>JZKD02S0150502.1:12726-23591 GCA_000966675.3 Picea glauca
GCAACTTTTCTATGGATCTTCAAACCCATCTTAGCTTAGGTGTAAAGCTTTGGAATAGGATTGTGAGAATAAATTTCCAATGTTGGTAAACAAACATAAATACTTGAGTTAGGGACTGGAATCTAGTTGTGATATCACTGAATTTGGTAATCCCTTCTAACACAAGGGTCAATCACGAGGTCGCATTGTGGCCCTCAGAGTAATCAACCCTGCTTTGTTGGTCTTGGTGTCGATTGTTGACAGTCCCCCCTCTGCTTTGGTATAGTAGGTGGTACCATAGAGGCCATAATATTTTAGACTTCCTACACAAGGTGACAGCACAGGGGAGGTGGTGTTGTACCTAGGATCGACGTTGGCTAGACTCACTCAGAATCCTTGGAGGTTTGCCCATTGCTCGGTGAAGTAACTTGCACCAGGGCTTTAGTTCGTTAAGAAGGTTGTCAGTAACTTTTTCACCCGTCGAAACTCAGCCCCTTCATGCATCGATTATGTGATGTTGGATTCCATCACCAACTAGCGCTTCTTTGTGAGAAGACTTGTTTGCGTGCTTGACTCCTAGATTAATTAGCCTGTTTTGTTTTTTCTCCTTAGTTGGCCTTAGGATTGATTTTGTGTCTAATGACATCAGTTCCAGGTCAATTCCTCATTTGATCAATACAAAATATGGATACCATTAAAATAAAAGGTAATAAAGAGCTAACAAATAGCTCATACCTAACTTACGTCTTATAATTCTCCAACATTGTTCTTTAGACTTAGTGAAACAAACACCAAATTGAATGGTTTACACAAGGTCAATGGAGAATGTTATTGGAAAATTCAAAATATTATCATAAACCCACATCTCACATATTTGTACATGCACCATAGATTCACAATCTTTCAGGAAGAGGTATGGGAGTGTTGGCCCTTGGTTATGGAAGCAAGAGAAGATCAAGGAAGAAAAGGGAGAATGCGAACTTCGCAGAAGACATAGTGATTGTTACTGGGCCGAAGTGAGCAGAAGATCGGGAGAGACAACATGAAGTAAGGAAAATCAATCCATTGAACAAGGATATCAAGAATGACAAATAAGCAAGGAAGAAGGATCGTGGACAACTCATCTAGCAAGAAAAACCATCGTTGGATGCTTTGGAGCACCGTGCGAGAAGGAAAGACAGACTGGCTGGCACTTTCAAAATCAAAATTCATGGTTTCTTAGTGTAGATTCTACCTTATTATTTCAAATTTAATAAAATTGGATTTTTATACATGTCAAAATATAAAAATATCAACATTAATATTGAGTATGGTGTAGAAGAACCACACATTCATTCATAAAACATTATATAGAGAAGGTGAAAAATTCATGTAGCTTAGGCTATAGTATGACTTAATGACATAATGTAACCTTCTCCAAGATAAGAACCTTATAAACTTCAACTAAGACCAATTTAATCCATTAAACACACATGTGCTATGAATATTTTATTATAAAGAGAAAATTTAAACTTGTTATACAAATTATATATTTTTTGTATTCATTGTTTCAATATTAGTCACTGAAATTTAACTGATTTATCATGTATTTCATCTATTAACATATGATCACTCCAACAAAATTTGGTATTTTATCTTCAAAAATGGAATATTGATCCACATTATTTATTATTGTTTGGTATATAATTAACCTTTTTCCATTAGGTTGAATATATACTTATAAACCTAGTATGCCTACCTTTGTGCATAGTTTCCATTGTGGTACAATAATTCTAACTTGTTTTGAAACATCTCTATATGTAAAAAATTTGTGCAATGAGTTTCTTGTAGATGTTGAATTTAATGTCATGGTATATTCGTGTTAATCCCTAATCTATCAAGAATCAAAAGCGATCATATCTCTTGAGGTGCAATTTTTTTAACAATTTAAGATTAATTGCACCGAGAGTAGCGAGGTTCTCTACAACCCAATATGTAGGAGATATTGAGGTGTTAGTGTGATGAGGTGTTATGTGATATTCTTAATTAATAAAAAAAAATAGCAGTGTATGCTTAATTTAAAAAAAGCAACAATAATACAAAATAAAATGAAATAATAAATAAAGTCGACTTAATTTAAAAAACAATAATAATAAAATATAAAATAAAATAAATAAAATAATAAAAAAATACACATTAAGAAATTGGATGCCTCTCGATACTTGATAGATCCAGATTTAAATTGTAGGTATACTTTCACAATCAATTTCCCCACATCTCGATACTAGGGTTTCTAAAAACGCTGCTCCCCGATCACATGTCGTTGGTGCACCAATGGCTTCGGCCTCTTGGGGAAGCTCCCCCTACCCTATGGCTATTGCATCCTTAGTCTCTCTACTATCCTTTCTTATGAAATCAAATCATCCTCCCTCCTCAATATTTGTCAATAATATGGACACAACCCCCAAAGTTTTGTTTCACCCTCCAATTCTTGTAACCTATCTCTAAGACTAGTGGATCAAGGTTTGATAAAAAAAATCACAGATATCTATCCCTCTCCCCACTCTATGAACAAATTGGCTGACAAGAATTGGTGCCTTCTGAGCAAAGGGGATATCATCATATACTTCTGTGATAAGGGGTTCTTCATCTTTCATTTCGAAGAAAAATAAAACAAATACCTCATCTTTTGAAGCATACATTACTTCATAGGTTCTCAAAGTATGTATCTCAATTGTTGGAGTCTTGATTTTAATGTTGAAAATGATATCCCCTTCGCCATCACAATTTTGTTTTGTCTTCCCTAAATCCCCCTCCACTGTTGGAACAATGACGTTGTACAAAGTATTGGCAATTCCCTCGGAAAGTATATAGATGATGCAGAGACATGCGATGGCATGAAAGCCTCTGCATGCATCTGCATTGAAGTACACCCTGAAAAAGGATTACCTAAAGTTTTTCACTTAACCCTAGACAACTAGACTTACCTACCACAAGTAGACTATGAGAAGCTTCCCTTCAAGTGCAAAGCTTGTCACAAATATATCCACTTCACCAAAAATTTCCCTAAATTAGCGGAAACCCCCTCAGAGAGAGAGAAAGAAGAAAAACGGTAGACGTAAAAAAGAAGAGATCCATCCCAAAAGCATGGCCCCTAGTTAGAATCCACTCATCCTCCTTCTCAACCAGATCGAATCCCCTCAAGAGGTAAGAAACTTCTTGTTCTTCATGATCAAGACGGAAACCCTTCTAGTGGTAACAAGTATGAATCCATATCAAATAAAGAATATATCATGTATGCAAACCAAAATAACCCCATTTTTATAGAGGATGTTCCCAAAGAAGGAGAGAAAATCCCTAAGAGAACCCCCCCAACCCATTCTCATCATCCTTCCTAGCTTGAAGAGACACCTCCTCAACACTTTGCAACTTGGCACAACACTAATAACACAGTCATGTTTGAACAGGAACCCTTTGATGACATGGAATGATATTACGACAAATTTAATCCTAGAGTCAACCATCTAAGAGAGTATGCAAAAAATTGAATCAGAAAAAAAGATAAGAGGTAGAAAAAAGAGAAAAATATCTAGGAACTTAGACTACAATAGAAATTCCTCTCATAAATAAAGTAGTGATCATTATAAGTCATGGAGGATCCATCCCTGCTAAGGGAAGGGATTCAAAACCTCTAGGTAAATAATGAAGGTTCTCTCCTAGAATTGTATAGGACCAAGAAGTAAACAAAAACCAGTTTCCCTCGAAAGATTCATCAAGAAAGAAAATCCCCATATCCTCCCCATGCAGAAGAAAAAAATCAAGGACTGAGACATCCTTCAAATGATTGAAAAATTTTGGCATGACAGTCTTGGTCTCGCGGTAAACTATAGAGGGACCTCAGGGGGACCTTTCACCCTCGAGAACCCCATATTATTTAAGATGGATTTCAGCCCAGATTCCCTCCACTTGCTATTATTCTGGCTCACTCACCTACCCATTGGTTAGATGGTAAATTTGTTCAATGTTTATATTCTTAAGAACTATTATGAGAAGAAGGAATAGTATAAGTCTCTGTTGGAGTTCCAAGACTCTGATTTTTTCTTGAATTACATTTTTGCAGGGACTTTAACACAACTGATATGAAATTTCATATGCAACAATTATAAATGTAGCAAGCATACTATATTACTCAAAAATAAAATGTTGCAGAGTAAAATATTCACGGAACATAAAAGAGAATTCTGGGAAAGAAGAAAAAATGACCATCAACTCTATTCAACAAGGAAGGTGCCCACAGTCTGGGAAATCTGTGAGTTTTGCAACAACATCATAGAAGTTGTTTCTTTATTTCTAAGGACTCTACACAATGAGACTTGCTAATGATATTTACAATTCTACTGACTAACTGAACTGACCTTCTAACATAAAATATGGAATTCCCTTTTATATTGGACTGATGAGGGTTGTTTATTAATTAACTAACTAATAAAAATGAGACACTATCTATTTATTATAATTTTCCCTGCTCCACTCAAATGGTGAGGGAAGTTTACAATAGAAATTAGTCATTTTGAGTAGTGAGGGAAGGTGTGCATCCTCCCTGGTGGCACAATTCCTTCGTGTTTAGATCCAGAAGCATGCCTACCTCCACCAGCAAGTGAGGGAAATAATGTTGCGAGATTATTGTAGAAAACCACTTGGCCTATGCAGGTGCTTGGCCCTTGTGGCCCACAAGATGGGAAATATAATGTTGATGGTGAGTGTTTTGAGTCTTGAAGTCCAGAATGGTGTCCGGGAGTAGAGGAGGTTGAAAATTGGGGATATTTTCCACCATATGAAGTACAGTAACAGTTTTCTCTAGGAATGGTGGCTCGAACAACTTGAGATTGTTCACATTACGCATAGCGTGGATGCTGAGTTTTGGTGGAAAGTATAGGAGATAATAATTTTCACTAATTCTTTCAAGAACTATGCATGGACCATAACATAGTGGATGGATCTTATGATGTTGTCCTCTGAAACAGTGCTTGTCCAATAGTATCCACAATCTATCGTCGGGATGAAAGACCATATGCATGTTCTTTTTATCATGGTGCTTCTTGGCACATTATTGTGCTACCTATAATACCTTTACTACATGTTAATGTCTCTAAGCTATGTTGTGGATGAATCATTGTGTTGATTGGTTCTCTTTTTGTTGGCTTGCAGACCCCAGGGGTGCGAGAGTAACTGGAAATTTTGAGGGCGCACTTGGTTGGAATCCTAGACAGACCTCAAAAGGGGAGAATTCGGTTGAGGAGTGGGTCTCCCTTTTATAACTATCTTGGATTACATACAGATAAGAGTCCCACTTCATTTTTTTGACAAAGTGGTTGCGAAGGGAGTGGACTAGAGTACAATTGACCACCTCTATTTGGTTGTCGGTCTGGGGGTGAAATGCAGTGGAAAAAATGGATTTATCATCCCAGTGAAGACCATAGTCTGCACTAGAAGGTACTGAGGAAGTGAGAGTAATGATAAAAAATGATACTATAGGGTAAACCAAAATGGGGCCACACATGATGGAAAAATAGTTTGATAGTTTGCACAATAGTGGTAGTTTTATGACAGGGGATGAACAGATTCATTTTAGAAAAACAACACACTACAACCCAAATAACATCATGCTTGCGAAGAGTTGTAGGGAGACCACTAAGAAATTACATGGAAATGTATTCCCATGGACGAGAAGGAGCGGAAAGAGGTTGGTACAAACCATGCAGACAGTTAGAGGGCTTACTTTGAGAACACAGAGAGTAGGTGTGAATAAACTTTTCCATTTTTTTATACAGTGCAGGCCAGTATAAATGGCATTGGAGATTGAGAATTGACTTGGTTGTGACGAAATTTCCCCCACAAGAAGAGGTGTGAGCCTCTCTGATGAGGATGAGATGATCTTTTTCTGTGGCACTCACAACTGGTTGAGTTTGTATGACCAACCATTTCAGACTGTGTAGTCCAGGATTCATGGACCCATCTATTCTCAATTTAGCACTCAGTCTCCCCCTAGACCCAGATCACTCTGGTAGATTCATTTCTCTCCCTTTGAATTCTCCTCTTGACTTCTCTCCCAAAATATCCAAACTCTTTGTTTTGATGGTTTCTCCAAAGGGAGCCTAGGAGTGCCAAGTGTGGGTGGGGTTCTCATAGGCCCTCAAGGATCTCATGAATTATCCTACCCTTGGGAACTTGGCCTTGCTATAAATAACCACTCAAAGGCATACACCCTCCTACAAAGTGTCCTACTTTCCAGTTTGAAAAATGTCACTCAAATTAACATATTGAGGGAGTCTAGGATCATAACTCAACACTTCATATTTAAATCCTCTTCCTTGGACTCCATAATAAATTCCATCCTCCACACTCCCTCTCCTCTATCCCTCTTACTCAGTTATACCATGTCCATCGTGAAAACATTGGCCACACTAACCTCCAATCCGACTTAGCCTCCACCATGCAACCAAGGGCATTGAATGTTAATGGAACTACCTCTCCTGCTCCCATATCATGTTGTCAGCTTGCACTTTAGTATTATCTAGGGATGGGGTGTGACATCGCCCTTCCTCATGTAATATCCCCTCCTCCATCCTTCTTATGAACCTAATTGATCGTCGTCTCATGTTTATATTCCTCCCTCGTACCCCTATCCTCTCCACTGCAAAGTCTTAGTACGAAGCTGGATCATTGTTGTAAGTAAAAAATGTTTCACATGCAGAGAAACACCATGGTTCAAATGGCTCACATGCTCTGCGAAGCGATCCCACCAAGGATCAAAATTGAGGTCCTCATTGCCCTTCAAGATCACTCAAGCAGATCAAAATTGAGGTCTTCATTGCCCTTCAAGAGCCCTCAAGCCCTTCCTAGAAGCCCTTAAAATTATTTCCCATGCAAATGAAAATTAAAATAAAAAATCACTTATCAAATTTGAAATGAAAATTATTTCATATTTTTTCAAATTAAGGGTAAGGAAAAATTTCTTAATATGTTGCACTTTTTATTGTATTTATGGACTGAAAATTTTCCTCAGTATGTTTTACTTTTTATTCTTATATTTTTTTTATAAGCTTTTTTTCTTTTATTAGTATTTTTCCCTTATATCTAAGAAATAAAAAAAAATCCTTAATATGTTCTACTTTTTATTCTTTTATTGCTTTTATAATTTTTTTTCTTTTATTAATCCTTTTCCCCTATATCTTAGCAATAAATAAATAAATCCTTAATATGTTCAACTTTTTATTATTTTATTGTTTTTATAAGTTTTTTTGTTTTATAAGTTCTTTTCCCCTATATTTTAGCAAAAAAAAAAAATGTGCCAAGTCAGTTCAAAGAAGGAATTGTTATGTATTTTATACAATGCAATTCTATTTTGATGGCGCTCATGTATGCATGTATATTCTATTTATTGAAGCCGCAGACATTAAAGATTAAATAGTGAATTCTCTTGCTATCTAGATTTTTGAACAAAACATATTGTTATTTTCTTGACTTGCTCATAATTATTGTTATCTTGTCATCTTGTGCAAGTACTATCTTTTTCACCACACCTCTTCAAGGTACATAGTACCCAATGTCCATCTTATTAATTGAGTTTCAGAACTTTTCTTCTTCTTCACAACAAGAGCCTGTTGTTTCTTCTCCAGAGATCTAGTGATGACCATTGGTTTTTTCTCAAATATACAAGGTTTTTTTGTACAGTGAGTGTATTATTAATTTAATTTAATTTAATTTATTTCTAATATTTGCAGTATGTACATATTAATTATTCTTCCATAATTTTGTTTGAAGAAACTAGTTTTTTTCATGAATTTTAAGTATATATATTTGATTTCAAATTTGAAATTGCAATTATGTTAAATTAAAATTTAGTTTAAATTGCAATCTTTTATTTTTTTTGAATTTCAATATTGTTCAAATCATCAACTTTTCAAATTATTTATTAAATAATGAAGTCATGAATATTTGAAATCTACAAATTTATAAATGGATTTGTAATAAAGCTCCTCCTCCCCTTAGCTCCGACGTCTCAGATGCAGTCTCTTCTCCTACAATAGCGGGTAGCCTCCCTGACTTAAATGAGTTGGCCCAGAACGAGGAAATGCCGCACCAAGGTAATCAGTATATGCTCCCTATGGTTAATTGGTTAATTGTAATGTAGTGTCTAACTTCCTTTTTGTTGGGGATCTTCATCCGTATATACACAGCCAGAAGCTCTTCAGAGGCTCTAGCGAACAAAAGTAAATTCTCCTCCTATGTAATAGACAAAAAAATTCATTATCGTTAACCAGTAAAAAGGTAAAACCAGTTACTAGATATATTTCATTGAAATATAATATTATTATAGTTATTAAATATTAATTTTTAAACTATGTCACCTGCCTGATACCTTTATCATATTGAATTATAATTTTAATGTTTTCAGACAATTATTTTTAATATTTCTTATTAATTTCCTAAATAGATTTAGGAATCGTTGCCTGTCTAGTGTTTTTAGGTCTTATTTAATACTCTTATGTATCAATATAGAGATTTTATCCAAGATATAAAGAGAATGATGATTTTGCGCGATTGAAATCCTTTGAGGAATCGCATGGATTTAAATGGATCAGAAATATCATAAATATGGAATCGTGGATATATATATTTTTTAAATATTACTTTGTAAATAAAGTCATGGTTTTATTCATTGGATTATTTCTATTACCATGTGTCTGTATATACATATTTTTACTATGTCTAATGAAGTGTAACGGAACTTTCATCTTGTGTATAAGTACCTTGAATCGAGAAGGACTTAGTTCAGAAAGAACTATTGTAATTTTGGATTATGTTTCTTCACAAATAAAAATAAAAATCAAATTTACACCCGGAAGTTTGATATGGATATATAAATTAGTCATATTATTGTTATATGAACTAAAATAAATTTTATTACTTTTAATACATATGATAATAATACTTTTTTTTACTATGGTTATATAAATTAATCATATATATATATATATATATATTTGTAAGTTAGGAATCTTATTAGAACTTGCTAAGCACTAAAAGTTATAGTTGTCATGCTATCATAAGAGGTTGTGGCAGCATTGTTCTGGTGGGAAACGAATGCTCTTACATGATCGTTAAGATTCATAAATGCAAAACTTGCAAAGATGTAAGAAACTTGAAATGTAAGGAGTTAGCTCTAGTGTACCATGCAAGGTGAAAGTTCTGTTGGCTAGACTTTGCATTTCAAAAACAAAAAACTAAACTATGTTAAAACTGTAAATTCCTAGATTTGAGAAGTTGTGCAGGGCAGAGAGCTTGTGAATTATACTAGATGCAAACATAAAAACATCGGAAACATGAGCAAGAAAGAGCTATCGAGCATTGGGGTCAAGCCTCTGCTCGTTTTTTCAATCTTGTGTGGTGTTTATGCCTAGCTCACCTTTGTCCGAGATAACATACCTGAGATCATGAAGAAGGGTCATCAAAAGCTCCTTTAGACGACTCCGCTCTTCTTCCTTTTGCTGCAACTCTTTGATGACGCTGTTGATGTCCTGAATTGCTCGCTTGATGGAAGCTAAAGACTACTTAAGAACTTCCCTCCCAGCACAACGGGTGCAAGCAGGAGAGGTTGGAGGAGGTGGAGGTAAGTCGCAGGAGGNAGCCTCTGCTCGTTTTTTCAATCTTGTGTGGTGTTTATGCCTAGCTCACCTTTGTCCGAGATAACATACCTGAGATCATGAAGAAGGGTCATCAAAAGCTCCTTTAGACGACTCCACTCTTCTTCCTTTTGCTGCAACTCTTTGATGACGCTATTGATGTCCTGAATTGCTCGCTTGATGGAAGCTAAAGACTACTTAAGAACTTCCCTCCCAGCACAACGGGTGCAAGCAGGAGGGGTTGGAGGAGGTGGAGGTAAGTCGCAGGAGGAGGTGGGGGAGTCGGAATAAGGAAGGGGGAGGATGAAGAAGAGAGAGGAGTTGAGGGAACGGGGGAGGTGGAGGTGATGGTAGGTGGAGGTGGAGGTGGGAGGAGAGGTGACGGGATGAGCCTTGGAGCAAAGCCAAGGGAATTACCATGGTTGTCAAACCATTCGACTCGGCAGGCATAAGGAGATGACAACGAGGGAAATTCAGGACTAGTGGCACATGGAGGAAAATCATGAGTGATGGAATGAGTTGGAGAAATGGGAGGCTCTGGGCTAGAGGCATGCATAGGGCATTTGGGAGAGCTTGGACGAGCCTTCTTGCCTTGTCCTCTTGAACCCCTTCCTTTTGAAGCATACCAGGCCGCACCCCTTTTTGACTTACCTCTAAGTCGAGGCATCAAGAGAGTCACTGAAAACCAGATAAGGAGAGTGTGAAAGATGTTGCTCGAAGGATGAGAGACGAGCCAGACCTAGAAGCAACGACATATCAGAGGATACGTGATGGGTGCAGACAGCCGAGTGCATCACAGAAGCTCAAGCCAGAGACAAAAGACTGGACTAAGTGCTGGAGGAGGCCAACACTCGGGAGGCCAAGGGCTCGAATGAGCCATGGCTCTCTAGAATGCAAGCCTGAAACCACTAAGTTGGGCAGGGTGATGGGACTGTGACTGCGTCCAACCCATTACCATTATTTCTCCCACGAACAGAGGCACCATAACATTAAACCGAACCAAAATCAATTGAATGCAGAGGAGCGACAACCAAGGCATTAAATTCATGGATTAATGGTGGAGGTTGAGTGTGGCGTGAGCTAGCTTGAGGTGGCAGGACACTAGGCCATGTGTCACCCATCTAGTCGTCCACCCGTCATATTCATTGTCACCCCATGTGGGAATATAAATTATTCATATTATTATTGTTATTGTTATATAAATTAAAATTAATCTTATTC
>JZKD02S0150524.1:0-14597 GCA_000966675.3 Picea glauca
AAATTCTCTTAGCACCAAGATTTTTTAACAATTGCAAACCTAGCATAAGGCTTCATACTCAGCTATATTGTTGGTACACTAAAACTTCAACTTGTAGGAATGGATTTATGTATGTCTTGTTTTGGGATTTGAAACCCACACTCCAACTCTTGATCCTTCCTTACTAACAGCACCATAAAAGTCTAAACTCCACAGAGGTTCTTTTGGTTCATCATATTGTATCACCATTGTTTTTTCTTCTTCAGGGGTTGTTTTTTTTTCTTCAAGGGTTGTTTTGTTTTCCTCCAGGTTATAAACATCATCCTTCGATTTGCAATTTGTCTTTCCATGTCTCCATCATTGTATAAAATAAAACAATCAAGGTCTGAATGAACAAAATATAAGGGATAATTATGTGGTTTATCCTGACTACTAACCATGTATTTCATCAGTGTCTCCCTATATAATCTCCTCTTTTGACCAAATAATGGGATGGTGGCATAAGACATGTCCATTTGTAGGGTACCATGTAACTTGGCTTTCCATGAGTGAGACAATAACATGCCATATTTAGGAGGTATGTTTGCAACAACTATGTCCATTACCATTCTCTTGGCTGGGATTTGAGCTAAAGTAACACACAAATATTTGATAAGACCTATGCATTTAACTTTACTTGAATCAAAAGAATATAAATGCTTATAAGGTATAGTGATATCAAGTCCTAATTTATCCATAAAAAACTTAGGAATAAGGTTGTGAGAAGCACCAGATTCTAGCATGGCATTGTGCAAATTTTTTTATGAATATTTAAACTAACATAAAAAGGAGGTACAACACCACTTTTAGATTTTCTATCAACTTCAGGCCCAAATAACAACTTTGGTTGATCATCAACAATGTTTATTGTGTTTGTACCCATTCATGCCTCTATGTTTATATCTTTAGTCACTTGTGATCTGTAAGCATTCTTATTCATTAACTATGTTAGAGGAATAGGTATCTTGAGCTTTGCCAATTCACTTTCCAGGTTGAATGAGGTTTGAGTTTTATTTTTATTAGGGAGATCTGATTTATCAACAACATTCTTCTGTGAAGTATCTTTGGGTTGGCTGGTGGAGGGAACATCAGTTTGAGTTGTTTTTTATACAGAGTCAGATGTTCTTTTGGTTGGGACCTTTGAGTTTTTCTTTGGGGGGCTATCAGAAACTTTCTTGGCAGGTGTATCTGCTGTATTTTTAAAGTCAGAAGCTTTCTTGGTTGGATTATCATTCGACTTCTTACTTCTCGGGTTATGTTGTCTATGAACTTCCATAATTGCATTTTCAAAAGCTTTTTGTTCTGACTCTTCCTCAACAACTTCAGTTTGTGAAAGAAGGAAAAGATCTTATTTGTCTTGGGTAAGAAAAATAGAATCATTATCATTTATTCCCATTAGATTAATGTAAACATCATCAAGTCCCTCAATTTTTTCTTCCCCTTCATCAGCATAATTTTCTTGGAATGGAGGTCTAATCTGTTGATCTGGGCCACTTTGTTCTCTTTCTTCTCTAGGTTCTCTTTGTCTGATTTGGGGTGGATTTCTTATGAAATTAGGATTTTTGATTTGGGGACCAGGTTGATTTCCTCTCGGTGGATTCATGTCAGTGATATCTAGTCTTTCCATCATCCTTTCCATAGTCTTGACTAAGGATTCTATTTTAGCATCAGCAGAAGAGGTAGATGGTTCTTCCTTGATAGTTACCCTCCTCTATGTTCTTTGTCTAGCTCTCTTAGCTAACAGATTTGCCTCTACGCTCATAGCACATCTTTACATTTCTTCCAAATTTCCAGGGTTTCTCTCTCTCTCAATTGATAATACATGTCAGCATCAAAACCATCAGGGAATTTGATCAAGGCTAGGCCTTGAGGAGGTTTAATGTTTGTTGGAATTGCATTATAAATATTGTTAAATCGAGTGCAATAATCCTATACACTTTCCCCTTGGTTTCTTTTAATACTTTCATATTCAGATAATATTTGAAGTGGATTTTTCTTGACTTCCCATCTATTGAGAAAACATTGGTGAAAGGCAGTAATGTCATTAAGGCTAGCAGTTGGTAAGGCTTTGAACCATTTCCTAACTTCATCATTTAATCTTTGGGAAAAAAACCTCATTTTGACATCTTCCTCGTCTACTTCTTGCAGGTCAAAGAAGTCATTCATCTTGTCAACATGTTATTGTGCATTCATACTTCCAGTGCCATCAAACTGAGGAATCCTAGTTTGATAATCCTGGGGCATATTGTGTAAGGGAGCATCCAAAACAAGGGGAGCATATCTTGATGCCATGATTGGTGGAGGATGGATAGTAGGAACTCCTATGATAGGTTGAATGGTAACTTGTAAAATTGTTGGAGAAGTGGTGGAAGATGTGGAAGAAGTAGGGTTGGACGATACAGGATGAGCTAATTGAGGATTGATAAAAGATGTTGAGATGGTAAGGGAAGAAATTTCAACAGACTGTTGAATGTAGGCTTTGTGCAAAGCTTGATCAAATTCTTATGCTAAATCTTGTAGATTTTCAAAGTTTTGTAGGATTTGTTGATCAATATCTGATCCAGGAGAATGTCTTTCAGGTGTACTAGGTTGGAGGATAGCTTGATCTAAAATTGTTTCATCCACAAAGCTATCATATTTAGTTCTACAAAGGCTATGCTCAAATGGTAGATCAAACTAGATGTCTTGTATTGTGAAAAACTTCTCTGGAAGAGAGGTTTCCCTAGGAGGAGGACTACTACTCCCTTGACTTTCTACTATACTTCTTTTTCTAATCAATTTTTCAGGATTATCTACTACTTTTACAGGTTATGGATCAGGATGAGATCTTGCGTGAATTATTTTTGGAGTCGGAACTTAAATCTTAAAAACCTAATTTAACTATTTACAAATTTTTACAACCTCTAAACATTTATCTCTTGAAATTTAGATCTTTGATTGTTCATAAATCATTTTTTCTTACTTAGGGAAGACAATTCATAAAGTTGGAAAAAAATTTCAGTTCCCCAGTATGGTCACCACTATGTTTTCACTCTGTAATTTCCAAAGGTTTTAGAAGAAATTGATAGAGATAACTACCAAACCACTTTGGAAGCTGGGATGTAGCCCTGCCAGCTTCAGAGAGGGATCTGTCTATCAGATTTAGATTTGTTTGAGTTTTTAAATGTTAGGCTAGTTATGACAGTTCGAATTTTGTTTGTTTGAAATAATTGGTTGAAAGAATGCTTAAATTTCCATTGGGCTATGGAGTCTGTACTTAAAGATGAGGATCAGTTTCAGATTTTTATGAGGTTGTCTCCACAGGGCAGGGCAGTAAGACTATTGGATCTATTTAGATTAAATGGAATGAATAAGAGGGAAAAGAAGAGGAAAAACATGCAGATCATTAAAAAACCAAGGACAGAGTATATGAAATAAATTATGTTCTTTTGACTTTCTTTTAATGATTAGAATTGGAAATACATGAAATGATTACAGAGAATGAGAAAACATTTAACAACGAGAGAAAGACATCACCAACAATCTGACACAAGAATCTTGTGAATGAGCCTCTTTTATTATTGGTGCAAAAATCAACCCTCAATGCTTCGAAGAGAGAAGTATTTATAAAACTATTTACATCAGATCTTGTCATAAATGACTAGGATATTATGGAGGAATATATAACTAACTAGATCTCTAAAATAAAATAAAATATAGGGATGTGTTGATTTGTTAAGATCCTTTGTGTTGATTTGGTGGAAGTGGTTGGTGACTCATCTCTTTGATTTTGGGTGGTTGCTCCATGTTGACTAGAACACCAAAATTGTCTCTACTCAAGTAAAGCGCATAGATCTTCCCACCTCTTTTTACCTGGGATAGAAATCTTGAGTAATTTCCTGTATATCTCATCCATTTATGTGTACTTGGAAAAGGTAGACTTTGTGATGAAGATGTGATTAATATCATGATAAATACTCAACTCTAATTGTAATGTCTCAAGGAAATCTTTACCAGTAATGCTTCCCTATATCCCTGCAAACTTTGTACTGTCCTTTGCCACTGCACTCATTTTTTGTTTGTAATCAGACAAAGTGATCAATTTGTCATTAAGTATTAACAATCCAGGAAGCCCTTTCTTGTGTAGCACTTCAAACTTACTGAAAAATATCTGCACACCTATGTCCATCACTTGAGTTTTTTATTCTAGCTACAACATCAATCCTATCTTGGTCAGGACCTTCTTGATCTCAAGGATGGTCTTTGATCTATCCTCAATTTCTAGTTCTTCTAACTCCTACTTGTTTTTGGAGTTTATAAATCTGATGAGTTCAATGGCCTCTGTGGGTATTTCTCCTAATTCTTCTTTGATGATCTCAATTTGTCCCCTGGCCTTATGTAGTAACTCATGTTGTTCAAATATAATTTGTATGGATGGCCAAATTTCTGACACTGACTTGTTGATATCTACCCAAATATTTTCCTTATCTTGGGATAAGTTTTTTTCCATGACAGTCTCTTTTTGTAGTTGTTGTAATTGTTGACTAAGCCTTTGATACTTATGCATCTCTGTCTGGTGACTGGCCTGGAACATTGACTTCAATTCCTACAAGTTCTTTACCTCTTCTTGTAGTTTCTTGATCTCTTCCCCTTGAATGGACATGGCTTCCATGGATTTTACAAGTTTGTCAAATGCATCTTAAACTTGTACTGGAATTGTTGATGGTATTTTTGTTGATGTGGATGCTTATGTTGTTGTGATTCCTGTCAGATGGACTAACTCCAGTGGGATCATGGCCATATTCACATTTTGTTCCTATTCCTTTATCGGATTATCCATTTATACTTCCATTTCTCTTATTTGTGCATTATGTTCCATGATTAGCTTCAGCATTTCTTCTTTGTGGCCTTCAGTCTCAGCCACTTCTTTGGCTTGTGAATTCTTTGTAGCTAGAAGCTTCAGCTGCTTTCTTAGAGATGTTATATCAGCATTCTTATTTTTTAATAAATCCTATTTTTCCTTGACATTTGTTGGTTCATACCCAATCTTCAGCCCCAATTCTTCTAATGATTTGATTTTGTTGTCTTTAGCCAAAGAAGAGATTTTCTTCAGCTTCAATTGGGACTGAATATTGTTCAGGGACACCTGCAACTTTGAAGTAGGCATTGAGGTGTTTGTAAAAGTAGAGAATATCATCTCTCTTGTCTGCCTATGCATATCCATCTGATCCACTGGATGGACATCCTTTACATCAAACTCAAAGGAATTCTTCTAATAGTTTGCAGTTGTTTTAGGATGAGGAAATTGTCCTTGCAAGAATGCCATTTGCATTCTTCCTCTCTCTCTGTCAAAATTTGAAAGCAGCATGTGTTAAGCAATGGAGGTCTTCTTCCAGAACTAAGCATAGGTGATGTTTTTTAGGAGCTCATTTCTTTGTTTGATTTGTTTGTACTTGTCAAAAATATTTGACTTTGTTTTCTCATGAGATGATTCGACTGTCAGAGTAGTGTTTGTTTGTATTTGATATGATGATGGAGAAACCATGAACTAAGTATTTGAATAGGATGAAGAGTGTGGTCCCTCCATGACTATGGTGGACTGCATTTCTCCTTCCTTGATCAAGTCTTGTGCATGACTAGTCTTGGCCCTCTTTCTGTAAACTTGGAAATCCTCAGTTGATACCCTATGATAGAAGGGGAAACCTCCTTTATTGATCTCTTATTTGATTTCTTTTGAGGTTGTTACGAGGAAAATCTCTCTATGGATAGGGTAAACCACAACAGACAGAAATGACTATAGAAATAAACTCAATCCCAAAAACATGTTATATAAACCAATATGCAAGTGAGATAAGAAAGAGGCCTACCTCGTCTAGATGTTCGATGAATTCCATCGTTGAGCACTTGGACCCAAATTTATATACCTGCAACTAGTTCTCAACAACCAAGCAAAGCAAGCATATGGTGAAAATATAAAAGGTTAGCACATTAGATAGCATAATCCATTAATATACATAACAAATACACCCATGAATAATAACTCAATATATTTGCAAGATATCAATTGGATGGAAAAGGAGTATTTCTATTAATAAATGATCAGCAGAAGTGAAAATATTACAGACTTTCGTGTCGACACGGTTCGGAACCAAGAAAATAAGTTCCTTCTAGTTGGGCCTCCACCACTTCAATCCTCCACCAAAGGCAAGCTCATAAGAGAGAAACAATGAGGTTCTCAATCAATAAGAGAAGAGTTTGGGGGTTGAACACTATGTTCATACTTAAAGGATAAATGGATACAGACTCAATATGAATTAAACAATTTCTCCAGAGTAACTTTGCTCTCAAAGTTGAATTATTTCTCCTTCTTCCATAGCTCAGAATTGGCCCATTTATAGCCTTCAAAATGGAAATGAAGGGCCGAGTTGGAACGTTTCTAGTATATGGAAGGTTAAGGATCATAGATCTCCTGTCGTGACATGGAAACCTGACATTAATTTTCATTTTCTGGCACAAATCCTGATGTATGCGGGTTGTAGTGGAGCATCCTGCGTATACGCATGTTGTATAGTAGGCAAGATGCACATGTGGAAAAATATGTATTTTTGGCTCTGGATTTTACAAACGGGAATGATAAATCTGCATAGGGAAATGGAAAAAGGAATTATGTGCAAGATTGCATAGGGTGAGGCAAATATTGCTATAACAGATTCCCCCTAATGTGTGAGGTTAGAGGAGTATCTATGATGGCCGAAATACAATATAAACAACCCAGAAGTGGAGTGATGGGGAACCAGCTGAAAGAACTAGTTGCTCATTATATTTTGCACTGACTTTGCACACATTGCTACCAATAAAATTACTCTACATATCCATGTGAAAATATACCAAACAAGTGTCTGTGGTCGTGAATAGGCAAATACGAATGCGGTTACATGCCAAAAAAGTTGTCATAGTCACGAACAAGGCCCAATAGAACTAGTCTCAAAACCAATCTGAAGATATATGTATACAATGGAGTACAATCTGATCTCCCATGATCACTGAAGTTATATAGGTACTGGTCCAATGAAAAGGAAGCAATAGCTCAGGAAAGTTGTGGCCACACAGTGATGTCTTCAAGTCTTCTACACAATCCGCCTAGCGTGAAAGTCTACATCATGTGAATAAAGGAGTTGAAGTCGAACACAATGAGACATCGTTTGATTATCGATCATTGAGGTATATCGTTAACAAACGTGAGACAACCTACCAATAATGAAAGTAGGTATCAAGGCACCGAGTATTTTCTTACATGTGTGAATAAAGGAGGTGGTGTCGAACACCTGAAGAATCCATCGATCAGGAGATATTGATGTATGCTGAATTGTCGATGGCAAGAGAGACTTCCACTAATGACTGCAAGCCTCAAGGTACTCATAAGATTCTAGGTCCCATTTCCAGAATAAATGGGTTGAAGTCTATGGGAAGAGACCCGCTGAAAGGAGAGAATTAAGGCATCTCTCATCAGTTAGCATGAGGTACAAAGCAAGAGCTTCATGATTAGGTGGAAATCGGATGAAGAACATGTTCATGAACCAACAACCCTGTGTGTCTTTCGTGTGTGCCAAGTGCAAGCGGTACACGAAAAGGACCCTCTGAATAGCAACCAATGATGAAAACTACTAACAAAGGTGAGGAAACCACCAATAAGGATAATGGAATCCAAGACACTGCATTAATCTCAATGTGTGAATAGATTTCTTGTCGTCGAACACAAGGGAAACCACCCAATCAATGACCAATGATGAAATGTCGATTGTTGGGATCAAGGTTTCCTACCAATGATGAATGTAGGGCCAGGGTGCATGATAGGACTACAGTATCATGTGATTCTGAGACAAACTGAGGGTATGGCCACATTCAAAGTCAAGAGTTCTGAGAAGTGGTTGGCATCGGTTGATAGACTTCCTTTGAACAAGATCATGAGACATATGGACGACTCTGGCAGCATAGACCCAATGATGAAACCATGATATGTAGGAGGCATCAATGAAACTCTTTATAGGGACTAGAAGAGTAACCAGTCGGTAGAGAAGACTATGTAACGAGCTCATCTTCCTAAGGCCATGATAATCCCAAAATTATGATGATGGATAGACTCAATAACTTTGTGTTATGTTCAAAGGAGACACGACTTCTACCAACATAAGATGATACTCCCTTCCCACCCATATTTTTTTGTTTTTTCATGGACAAATGAATGCACAGAGGAGGAAACGAGTGTCACAAGTAAGAAAAACTAGTTCAAGCAGTGGAACATACCTATGCTTAATGCAAGGAGATGCATACGGGAGATGGACACTCGGGGGAATGTTCCCTCTTGGGTATAGGGTGTCAAATTGTGAAGGATATAAACAAGGCTTTGCTTGGTTGAGGATGCAAGAAACTACTGAGGTGAATGGTTTACAATGCAAAGTGAGAACCGGCTATAGGCACAATACTGCAAGCGAGGGCATGAGATGCAATCACAACTTAACGCCAAAAAATGTCATTTTTTATGTATTTTAGTCTACTTGGTGTGGAAAAGGGGATAAACTTGTGCCAAATAAACGTCCTTTCAAATCCAATTTACGAATGTGAAAGGGAAAAATCACTCGGAAATTTTTTCGCTTTTTGAATGAGTCGGAAAAGAGATTAACTTGGAATCGTGACCTTTCAATTCCAACTTAACGAGTATGAAAGGGACAAATCACTTGAAAATCTTTTCGCTTTTTGAACGAATTGGAAAAGAGCTTAACTTGGACTCGTTTGGGAGATTCTAGGTGGAAATCCACGGGGGAGGTCAAGGCTCCCATGCTGGACTTATGTGAAATTTCATCATCTTATGGATAGCCGACATAATCTTGGGAAAACCCAAATCTCTCCAAGTCGAGGAGGATAAAGTGCTAACGGAGGTTATCGTCTCTATGATATATTGGATAATGTCTCTTACAGGAAAAGACATCAGAGGGGGAATTGGATACCCCACAAGTCCATCCCAATCGAAGGGAACCTCCTCAGGACTTAGAGGGAGAGTACTCAAAGAGATCCAAAATATCTCTCATTCAGAAGGTGTAGTGTTGTTGGGAAAAACACCCTACGGACTAGCAAACTAGGGTCAGACTTGCATGTAGATTTTGACCAAAAAGAAACTACTTTTTTACCTACGACCCAAGATTTAAACCCCTCTTTCACAGCAAATGCATGGAAAAGGACCACCAACCTTATTACCGGCGTTCGATGTAGATCCTTCGTTGCATTTTGATCACTTGCTTGCGCTGCTCCTTCCACAGATGACCTGCACTCAAGACAAATAACAACTATGCATGCATGCTACTTCTATACTCAAGGGTTAGAAATCAAGAATAAATTAATCAAACCATAGACAATTCATGCATTGGGACAGGAAAAGTATTCTTTTTATTACTGAAAGTGAATCAACTTACAACAAAGCTGAGACCGGCCACTGCTCCTTGAACCTGATCCTGGGCTCCTCTTCTTCTGTCCTTCAACTGCTTTGTGTTAAATCTCCTTTGGCATGAGGAAAGGATAAAGGCTTGGGACAATGGATTATGTAAATGGGAAAATTTTCTTCGCTATATTTTTTCCTCCTCCAAATGGTACCCCTACCCCTTCCTTTATAGGCTAGAAGGAGCTAGGGTTTTGGATGAACCCTAAGCCATGCATGGCCGGGAGTTTCAATTAACTGACCCATAGCTTTTTGTTCCATCGGAAACTTTCTTTTTTTCATGATTTATTAGGTACATGTGGGCTGTAGTGATTTAGCCAACGTGCACACGCGTGCAGTAATGGGTTAGGGCGCGTGGGCCTTGACACAAGAGGATTTCCAAAGAGTTGTTCAGTAGAGTTTTGGCAATGAAGGGATATGAGTTGGCCTGATGCCAGGTAAGCATGTGTGGTGAAATTTAGGGTTATAACATGTAGGATCAAGAATACTGACTACATGGTTGAAGGATGCATCATCCTCCACAAGGGGAGAAGGATGGACCAGAGATTGCACTAGTATGACCACTTCTTCAACTCTAAGTTGAAGAGGATGCAAGATAAAAGGGATAAAGGACACATCACTCTCGACAAGGGGAGTGTGGTATGGAGAGGATTGCAGCGGCATTACTGTCGTGTCAACCAAAACAGGGTGTGGGGAAACCACAGATGCCTCGGAATCTGAAGGGCCCTTACGTGAGCCCCATGCTTCTAGTATCCCAGCAGTGGTTGGACAGAAACAAGTAAGGTGATCTCCTTCGCAATTTCTACAAAGGAATTTAGGCTTATGTCTCAAGCATCTAGGCTTCTCGATGCCCCCAACGTCGTTCAAAATGGTTGTTGACATGCTCTCAATGTGACTAGAAAAGGTGAGAGAGTCATCTCCTACATGATGTACAGAGGTTGGAGATGTGGCATTGATATGACTCGTGGTGACTAGAGTGATGCCCCCAGCATGACTAGCAGCAGTTGGGTGTGGGTTGTCAACATGACTTGCAGAGGATGTCAACCAATTTCCAACATGACTAGCAGAGGTTGGCGATGGAGCTCCAGTATAACTGGTAGTGACTGGACTAGCTGTCGGTTGTGGAATTTGATACCAAGGTCTAGGGAAAGATTGGCTTTGAAACATTGCAGGCTGGGAAGGGTCATGGTTTACCCCATGTCCTTGTCTGGGGAGATAATATCCTCCATCGAGTTGGTCTGAAGAAGCTTGTATGGGCATCATCACTAAAGTTTGTGAAGAGACAAAGGTATGATAATAATTATTCAAGTGAGGATATATGTTTCCCCCTTGTGAAGGGGTTTTGTGAAGAGGGTAGACTGAACCGTAAAACTGATTCTCCCCGCATGAAATACCTGGGCATACATGAGGACCCTTCATGGGAAAAGTGTTCAAAGGAACCAACATGGCAGATGAAGGATACGTAGATGGGGTGTAATAAGTAGAATAAGCACCCATCTGAGTATTGGCTCTTGAAAGAGCATAGCTAGGACTAGATATGTAAGAGGGGAGGTTCCAACCTCCCATAGTGAGAGTTGGTTGAGGAAAATGACTCATATCAAACAAATATGTAGGCATCGGGGCCATGGTGCCCCCAGATCCAGTGCTAGGATTCATATAAGTGGACCAAGGAGAGGATTGAAAAGACGAAGGCATATCAACAGAAAAATGACTAGAAACCCAAGGTGGGGACTGAGTATCATAGTTTTTCACAGCATTATGAAAAGAGGAAGGATTCATCCCCATGAAATGAGTAGGCATCATGGGGTGGGTAGCGGTAAACAAGGGAGAAAAAGGAACTCCACTATCCATGACAATGGAAACTCAGTATAGACTCTTAAGGCCAACTAGTAATCAAAGAGCACACCAAAATTCAAATGGCCAATATGCATACAAACGGGATAAAGTGGCTAAGAGTGGCCTCCCTCCCTAAAGAAGGTATGTCTCTCCCAAGAGTGGCCTGAGACTCCCTCCTAAAGATCGGAGGTAATAGAATCAGTTATAAGGGCCCTCATGGGATTAACAACCAGTCAGTTAGATCCCCCCGGAGAGGTAATTCTCCATAAATGTTGCGTGTTGTCCGACCCTTATCTAACCCAGGGTACCTGCAGAATAACCCCTGCAAGTAACCTATGTGGCACCTAAGTCAAGAAAATAATAAACCATTGTATAATCAATGCACAAGCATGCAGTCGTAAGTTAGGTCCACCATATGGACAGGGTAGCAAATCCCAAAACCTTGAAAGTATCGCCTCTCACGGAGGAAAGGGCACTAGCAAGATCCCCAGATACGAATAGATCCCCAGAAATATCTCTGACACTAAGAAGGTATCCGGGGGATATTCCTTCAACCAACCTCGCACGACCTCGTGATTAACTCTGGTGTGAGTGGAGCCTCCTGATATTACCAATTATACAATGGATTTTTCCACTCCCTTTCTCAGACACATATGTTGATTTAATTTCCTTGGAGAAGTTTACTCACAGAATCCTATTCCAAGGCACTAAATCCTAAGCTAGTTTGTGTACCCTAGAAAATAAAATCGTGACTAATCAATTTTAAATTATAGCGTTAATTTTAGTGGTCGTGATTACTCAAAAAGGTATGGTAGTGAAATTTATGGTGTTATGACTCTGCAAGAAAAGTAAATATGAAAGTAATGCAAAGTCCTAACTTCAACTTTCAATGAATGCTATGCTTCTAATAACAAATGCAATTTTCAATTTCAACTCTACAATTCTGAAGTAAAAATGCAATCTTTTAGTATATGCACTAAGCTAATGACAAGGACTCAAAAGACCAAAATGCCAAGCAATGCAAAATGCCTATTTTTTTGTATTTTCAATATAATAAAAAATGAAAATGCATGGACTAAAAGCAACTTGATATATAAACTCTACTGTGTATAGAAATAAATAACTCAGGCAGGATACCAATCAGCAAACAACCCAGCCCAATGTATAAGGAAAATCAAAATGAAAAGATGATGAGAAAGACTTCGCCCAGAAATTCAACCAAAGATAGGTTTCATGTCATCCCACAAGCACTTAACAGGGACTGCAAAGACCTAAGAAGGCTCAGGAAAAATCAAATCCCACCCAGAAACCACCAGACCAAGCAAATAGGCAAGGAAAGTTTATGTACGTGACTTTTAGGAAAACAGAGTGTATGTATGCAGCTTGCAAAGGGACAGCCTATGTATATACGTGATTGTCAGGGAAAAAGGCGCATATATGTTTCAAAAACAAGGCCAGGCAAGGGAGAAGGATGAAAATTTAGACCCAAAGTGAACAGAGGTTTTCAAGCAATGATACGACAAGAAACATCATAAGAATGAGAGAAATCTAAGGAGAAAAGTACTCCAAACCCTAAGAAATAAGATTCAATCCTCAGTATGGTTGCCAATTCTGCTACGAGGAAAATCTCTCTATGGCTAGGGTAAACCACAACAGACATAAATGACTATAGAAATCAAATCAATCATAAAAACATGCTATATAAACCAATATTCAAGCGAGATAAGAAAGAGGCCTACCTTGTCCAGATGTTCGATGAAGTCCATTGTTGAGCACTTGGACCCAAAGCTATATACCTGCAACTAGTTCTCAACAACCAAGCAAAGAAAGCATATGGTGATAATATAAAAGGTTAGCACATTAGATAGCATAATCCATTAATATACATAACAAATATGCCCATGGATAATAACTCAATATATTTGCAAGATATCAATTGGATGGCAAAGAAGTATTTCTATTAATAAATGATCAGCAGAAGTGAAAATATTACAGACTTTCGTGTCGGCACGGTTTGGAACCGAGAAACTAAGTTCCTTCCAGTTGGGCCTCCACCACTTCAATCCTCCACCAAAGGCAAGCTCATAAGAGATAAACAATGAGGTTCTCAATCAATAAGGGAAGAGCTTGGGGGCTGAACATTGTGTTCAAACTTAAAGTACAAAGGGATGCAGACTCAATATGAAGTAAATAATTTCTCCAAAGTAACTTTTCTCTCAAATTTGAATTCTTTCTCCTTCTTACATAGCTCGGAATTGGCCCATTTATAGCCTTCAAAATGGACCTGAAGGGCCGAGTCGGAATGTTTCCAGTATATGGAAGTCCAAGGATCATAGATCTCCTGTCGTGACATGGAAACCCGACATTAATTTTCATTTTCTGGCACAAATCCCATTGTACGTGGTTTTTAGTGGACCAGCCTACATATACGCATGTTGTATAGTAGGCAAGATGCGTACATGTGGAAAAATATGTATTTTTGGCTTTGGATTTTACAAACAGGGATGATAAGTCTGCATAGGGAAATGGAAAAGGCCTTCTGTGAAAGATTGCATAGGGTGAGGCAAATCTTGCTATCACAAAGGTGTGTTAGTATGTGAGGCAATTACAGGGGCAGGTTCTTCCTCTGTTTATATCAATGTGTTATCCTGCCACTCTGTCAGGTTCATGTATTTCTCCACCTCTGGCTTCTGTGTGTGAGCATAAGGAGTACTTCTCTGTTTGACTATGAGTTCATAGATGACACTAAATGGGTCATATGCCCAAGAGGAACTTTGAGTAAACCTCATCTGTTTCAAGAGGTTATATGCTTCTTCTCCTGCTAATATGTTGTTGCAGATGAAAGGGCCAACCTGAGTCTTGATTCTGAGTTGTTTCTTTTTCTTTTCCACAAAAAAGTGGATGTCATCTGAGTTCACCAATTGCCTTATGTATTCTAGTGAAAAAATCCTCACAGGGAGGTATTTGGGAAATCTATAAGGTGGCATCTCACACCCATACACTCTTATCTCTATGTGGTTTTGGTATAAATACCAATCCCATGTCTTAGCTAGATCAGAAAGGTGCAGGATTCTCTAAATTTCTTCATTGATCCTTGGCTCTGTGTTGTTGTTCATCATGTAAATAACTGGGTGAAAGAACTGGTCTATGAAGTCCTTGAAACTGTACTCTACTGAATTTCTCCTCACCAATGAGGTCCATAAGGTCACTAAATGTGGGTTTCCTTCCTGGTTAAATTTCTGAAATGCACATGGAAACATGTCTGACTGAAAAA
>JZKD02S0150557.1:4432-16422 GCA_000966675.3 Picea glauca
AGAAAATTGAAAATAATTTTATAGTAAATTGACAAGTGTTGGGACACTCTATTTCCAAATTTACTTGATAGGGACTATGCAACCCTGATGTTACCTTTATACATTTTTATTTTTGCAATCATTCAAATAATGTTACTTATGCTTCTTATCTTTATGCTTTTTTTTATTTTTGTAATCATTCAAATGGTGTTATTTATGCTTCTTATCTTTATGTTTTTTCATTTTTGTAATCATTCAAATTCAAATGGTGTTATTTATCATTCTTATCTCTGTAATCATTAAAATGGTGTTCAGTTTGTTTCTATATGAAAACTGAAAACTTGGTTTCTTTGATTTATAATTAAGATAAAAGAAATGACTTCCTTTGAGATTGACTTATTAACTTTTGTTATCATTCGTATTACTTATGCTTTTCAATTTTCGTAATCATTCAATTTTTTTTTATTTTTTTTGTAATTATTCAAATTCAAATTGTGTTACTTATGATTCTGATCTTTGTAATCATTCCAATGGTGTTAGTAAACATGGTTTCTGTGCTTTAGGACTAAGATAAAGGAAATGACTTTCCTTTGAGATTGACTTATTTGATTTTAAACAAGGATAAGTGAAACTGGAATAACATTCCGTCATTGTTATTTACTACCCAAGGCCACTAAATTCTTTGACATGGCACCATCCATTTTTGGAATGCTGTAAAGAAAATCAGTTTGATAGTGACAGTAAAAATCACCCAGATAACCATTGATATTGATAGTATATGTAGAATTTATGCGAATATATAAAGTACACAGTACGATTTATGTGCAAAATATATGAAGTTCATTGATGAAAATGACAAGTATGGATAACTTTAAATTAGTGGACTCACCAATATGCTTCATTTTCAGCACTAAAATATGACGAGCACTAAAATATGACGAACACATTTAAGTAAATTTCCAATTTGTTATATTTCTTCACGTTTTCTCTTTACTATGCAAGTTAGTACAAATGACCTTCATATGCACTATTTGACTTACATAGCAATAGAGTGTTGAGCTTTTTCTCTAATAGGTAATATTTTTTCTTAGCCAATGAACGGTAATCAACTGCACATCCACTTGTCCACAAATTTTCATACACCCACTGATTCGGCGAGTCTAACATCATTGAAAATATGCGTGAGATGATAAGATTATAATCTCCAGAATCTCACTGACGATTATTGTCAGTTGAAGATAAATTTTTATGACCACATCGGATTTCGAAGTTCCGTGACCTTTTAATTACTTGCAGAGCTTACATTTATCACTGTAAAAAACGCCCAATTATTTCATTCGCTCTCTGAGTGTAAGCAAACCTAATGGTAATGTCCATATGAAATATGACAATCATATATCTTGAATCTATTGTTTGAGTATGAGTGGACGGGGTGGATTGAATAGTGTTGGGTGTAATTGGCCCATTTAGCCCAAAGAATATGTACTGTAATGGACTGTACCATAGATGTGGAAAAAGGAGCGGGGAACAAAGTATGCGAGGTGTGGCCCGGCGATTAAGTCTCGCGTGAAGTTATTCGATGGTTTTTCCATTAAATATTTTTTTGGTCGGCTGCTTTTTCTGTGGTTGAATTGTGTAACAGGAATTGTGTATAAAAGGCGAAGAGCATAGCCCATATCGTCAAAAGAGCTCACCTGAGGGTTCTGATTCCAGATCAACGGATGTTTCATTTGTCCATTGTCACAATTGGTCTTACATGCAAGTTTATAAGCCATAAGACTAGATAGAGTTAACTCTAAATTCGCGTACAACCTAATTGTACGTTGAACAGCAATATCATGACGAGGAACGCTATTATATCATGGAGGTTTCTTGCATTATTGTTCATCAATATCAACATTTGGTGTAAATTTGAAGCCACTGTCGAATTACATGATGTCGCTGATCAGAACAATACAGACTGCTTGAGCTGGAGGCTGAACGTAGAATTGAATAATTTCAGGAATTGGTGGACAGTTCCCGAAGATTGCTTGCCATACGTTCAGCAGTACATGATATATGGACAGTACGAAAGAGATCTGGCAACGGCAGTCGACTGTATCGTTACTTACACAGCAGAAATTAGCCCGGTCGGCGATGGTAAGGATGCGTGGGTGTTGGATGTAGATGACACCGCCTTGTCCAATCTCGAATATTATACGGGACGAAAATTTGGGTAAACCCTCTATCGATTTTATTTAGAGCTTACTAGTCGTTTTTATATTAGACCATTGCGACAGAGAAGCCAGCTGCTGCACACCTTGTTCTACAGCTTTCGTGGGTAGATGTCCGTTGATTCTTGTATGTCTCTTTATTCATTTAAAACACGCGAGGTTGACAACTGAGCTTTCTGTAATCCCTGCGTGCTGAATAGATTAGAAGTTAAAAATATAAATATATCAATGGTCATATTAATATTGCCGCGAAAAGAAATCCATCTTTACCACCCGTAAGGAAAAATCGTTTTTTCTGAAAGGTATAAGCACTGAACCGTCCAAACTTGTATGCCCATCTCAATCTTAGCATCTCTATGTTGATATTGGCATCTCAAGTTTTGATACATCGCTTGACATGAAAGATATGGATTTGTGCTACGCTATTTGCAGCATGGTAATATCATTCCTATCTTGAAATAGCGCTCATAGATATATTACAGCTCTTTCAGTCAGGAAAGAACAACGTAATTAAAAAAAATTAATATGCGAAACAAATTTTAGTACTTTTAACGCTTCGAATGTTTATTGAAGAATTCGATGTTAATTTATCCCGAAGGAAAAAATTAATTCTTCTGGATTTGGACTGATTGTACAGTGGAATGCCCTTCGACCCTGTTTCCTTTAACAACTGGGCAGTAAGTGGTAAATCTGTTGCTCTACCTGCTATTTTGGGTCTGTACAAGCATCTCAATACCTCCGGATACCAGATTTTCTTTCTCACAGGAAGGGATGAATCTCAACGTAACATTACCAACAAAAATCTCATTTCGCAGGGGTATACTGTCTATGCTGGACTTATTTTGAGGTATATTTATTTTCTTGTTCCGCCATTTTCATTCCTGATTTACGTATGTTATGAAATGAGACTAATGTTGAAGGTTTTCGTGGATGATATATGAATGTAGAGAGCATGCCGAGAAAGGCAAGAGCGCGGCAGTATTCAAGTCAGGCAAGAGGGAGGAATTGATAAAAGATGGGTATCGTATATGGGGTAATGTTGGAGATCAGTGGACCGATATTATTGGCAGTGCTGTGGGTGCCCGTACATTCAAGCTTCCTAATCCGATGTACTTCGTTCCTTGATGGCTCTAAATCCCGAGTAATTAATTAGGTGCCTTCTGCTGCGAGAAGCGTAGTGTTTAAAATAACGTCTTTGTTCTTCATTATATTATTAGAACTTATATCCAGGCAACGTACAGGTGTTAAAATGGTAATGTAATAGTGGAAATACCAAGTAATTCCTAAGGATTGCAGATCATATTGTAAAATGTTTTATTAATGTTAATTGTTATATAAATTTGATATGAGTTTATGTGGGTTATTTACTGGTATAAATTTGAAATAAGTTTAGGGCTGGTCTCCGTCGCTCACTTTGTACATGGATATTCTTTTTATGAAATTTGACGTAAGAAGGAAACATACGTTACAGAACGGTTTGAATATTTGTTGGGTATGGGGAATATCTTACATAAATCAGAATCGCAACCAGGCCTTATTGCTCTAAGATTCAAGTGAAGATTCCCACTCGGAGGGAACTCGGCCTCTTTGATAAAGAGAGGGGCCATCTCTTTGAGGGGAATAGATACAGGGTTAACCGGTGAAAACATACAACGAGGAGAAATTAAAGATTACTTTAGCACAACTCTGGTTGAAACAACTGTACGCTCTCTTTTTATCCGTTAGGTTTCGAGCCTAATAGAGTCGAGTTGCTAAAAATTACCGCGTATTAGTACCACGTTCAAAGTAATGAGGTATCGTCCATTAGATTTTGACGGTAAGGGAGTCAATCTGCAAAGAACTTACAATCTATCCAGTTACACAATCAAAGTAAGGAATCGGAATGCTATTTCTTTGTCACTTTTAGCTCAGCAAAAGCAAGTCTACATGCCTTTTGCATATGAATCATGTCATGATACTTTTCTTTTGTTCAAAATGCCACGTAATATTTCTTTTTAATAAAGGTGGTTGGTTAAGGTAGGTAGGCAAAGCAATACAGTTAAGTAATGCCATATTTTATAAAAATAAAAATAATATATATATATATATATATATATATATATAAAAGATTTAAATAGTCTACATTACTTATTGAATCTATTAATAAAAATATATATTTATTATAAAAAGTATGAGTATATTATATTGAAATATCTTTGAAATAAATAACATTTAAATTGTAAATATAAAATTTTTAATTTTTGAATTTTATATATTATAAATTTTTTTCTTTAATTTAAATAAAAAACATCATAATCTATTTTTTTTTTATGTTAATGAAATGTGAGTTTTTTTATTTTTTATAGGCAAATATCATAATGAAAAGGTTAACCCATAATATATAGATCACACCTTTTTAGAGAAATCATTTATAAAAGTAACAAAGTATGATGATCCTCCATACGAAATAGTAGGGGATGGCCCCCAAACATTAGAGTGGATATAATCAAGGATTCCCTCACTGGTATGTCTTTCGGTTTTAAATCTCTACCTATTTTGTTTTTCATAAAAACAGTGCTTGCAGAAATCTGACATTAAAGACTTTAGACTAGGAAGTAACTTGCGATCAGATAATACCTTCAATCCTCTTTTGCTCATATGGCCCAACCGTTGATGCCATAGTCGAATATAATCACTGTCATTCTCGGATACATTTGTCGCACAATCTGACTCAATTCTTCCTTCTAACAGAAACATGTTTCCAACCTTCTTCTCTTTCATAACGAGTAGGATTCCTTTGTAGACCTTCATAACTCCACCTTGAACATTAATTTTATATCCTCTAGTATCTAAGACTCCCAAAGAGATTAGGTTCTTCCTAAGCTCAGGTACATGTCTCACATCAATTAGTATCTTAGTAGATACATCAAACATCTTAATTCAAATCCTATAGATTCCCACAACTTTACATGATGTATCATTTCCCATGTAAACAATTCCATTGTCTATAGACTAGTAAGTAATAAACCAGTGTCTATGAAGACACATGTGATTTGAAGCACCATAATCTAATAACCATTGTTGATCATAACGTGAAACAACACCAATTGTTGAAACTTCATCAGCCATACCTGAACTTCTTGTTGAATCTGTTTCAGTTGCATTTTCTCCCTTCATCTCTCTTGGAGGGTATTATTTGGAGGCTTGTTGTCACTTCCAACAATCCTTCTTCAGGTGTCAAGATTTTCCACAAAACCAACACTTAAGCTTGCTCTTCTTGTCCTTCGAATTTGACCGACAAAAATCCCTCTGAACATGTCCTTTTTCTTTAGGTCTTCCTTTGACCACCATTGCCTCAGATGTAGAGGTTTATAATTTGGATTTCTTCCTTGTTTCCTCACACAGTAGTGCTCCAACAATAACATCAAACTCAATACTTTCTGTTGAAATGAAACTAATTGAGGTAAAAAAGTGATCCCATGACTCAGGCAAAGAACACAATAATGTAATTTCCTTATCTTCAGATTCGAATTTCACTCCCATGATACTCAACTAGAATAAAAGAGTATTAAAAGTATTTAAATGATCAATTATTTTTGTACCTTCCTTTATGCACAAACTATACAATTGTCTTTTAAGGAAGATCTTGTTCGTCAAGTATTTCGTCATATACAAGCTTTCCAGCTTCGTCCACAAACCAGTTGTTGTCTTCTCCATAATAATGTTGAATATAACATCATCGACCAAGCAAAGACGTCGGGCACTCAATGCTCCCTCATCAATCTGTTCCCACTCTTCATCTGAAATGGTCACGGGTTTCTTGGATTTTCCCAGAAGCACCTTCACCACGCCTTCTTGCATGAGAAAATCGTGCATCTTGACCTTCTAGATCTCAAAATTATTCTTTCCATTGAACTTCTTGATTTCGAATTTAACACTCTAAGTTTTCACCATTTTAGTCGCTTTGTTGCTTCTTGGCCTCTGTTGTCTCCACTCTTGTTAATCTGCTCCTTCACATCCTTGGGTTTCTCCTTAATCACTCTTTTGCTTCTCGACAATGAATTTTATAATACTTACACACATTTCTTGATTTTGCTACACATTCTAAAATCTGACTACAAACTCCAATGGAAAATCTTTCACATGTAGACAACCAAATGGATAACCAAGAGATTATGAACGTTGTTTTTTATCTCTTAAGGAGCAAAATACAGTAATTAAAAATTGTACATAAAAACTTATGAAGAATTGAACAGAGTTGGGTTCCAACAATATTCCAAAGAACTATAGAGAAATACTTGGAGTTATGGCTTCAATATTCTTAATTTAGATTCCAACCCAAGTCGATATGGAGGGAGGCTCCTGATCGAATTTGAGACCACAAGAGAATCGGAGAGGTCAGTGCACCCTTTAATATTAGAGGCCAACACTGATTTCTAATTTAAAAAACACAATAAGTGGAGAAGAGAATCAACGCACCCATAACAAATAGAGTCCAACGCAGATCATAAAACAATGCTCCCCACACACTGACCGAACCAGTGTTGATCACTAGTACATATGACCAAATTTGCGACAGTTTTTCGTTGATATTGCCACACTTATCCGTCACAATTTCCACGAAAGATGAGACTTTTTTTCGTCACTATAGCCATGATCGAGGTGTGTGTGGAAACATCGACGAAATTAGCTCTCCATGTGTCATCACCATCAAGGTCGGTTAACCCTATGCATCGTCGCAATTATGACGAAACTTCGTCGCAATTACAATGAACCACCATGGCAATTACGACAAAACTTCGTCACAATTGCGACGATAATTTATGACAAGCCAAAAACTTAAGACGCAGATGTTGTATGTGCGACGAAAAACCATGGCAACTTGAGACGAAAATCCGTAGTAATTACGACGATGACTTTAAGTTTAAAAAAAAAAAATTACACGAGATATGGTAATTACCATATTACATTGTAATATGGTAATGCCATATTACAATGTAATATGGTATTACCATATTACATTGTAATATGGTAATGTCATATTACAATGTAATATGGTATTACCATATTACATTGTAATATGGTAATGTCATATTACAATGTAATATGGTATTACCATATTACATTGTAATATGGCATTCCATATTACATTGTAATATGGCAATGCCATATTACAATGTAATATGGGAACCTTTCATACAATGAAGGAGTTGGATAACATAATCGGGGAACCTTTCATACACTAAAAGGGTTGGATAACATAACACTTGAAACTTTTGTTGGTGCAATCATAATATACCCCAAATAAGATAAGGAATTGTATATCATAGTTTAGGCATTGAAGTACTACATGAATTATTTGTTGGGAAAACAAAAAAAAATGCACTCAGATCATAAGCTTCTATAATCCTTGTCAATTGATCCAAGTCAGAACAAAGCCCAAACTTCATGTGAATGGTATCCTGCAACATTTAGATTCGGTATTCAAGTATGATAAATATATACAAAACCACATGGTCAATTTCCTTTAAGACCTCTTTGTTTTTATTTGAGCATAGCTCTAATGTTAAACTCTTATGTACTTGAAGAATATAAGGGATTACCTACATCCATCTCAAATTTTGGCAAATGGTTAAAACCTTACAAAACTTGTATATATATGCAAGTCTTGAGTCTTTGAGATTATTGTAGGCTTGAAAGAGGATTAAAGTATAAATTTCATAATTTTGTGGTTAAGAAAGGAGAGCCAAGAATAAGCTTACGTGGGAAGCTTGAGGTTGTAAAGTCGATATACATTTTAGAGTAAACAAGACTAAATAATATGGTATTTTTTATACCATGTTGAAACATGAAAACAAGATGTAATTATCTTCTTCACTCATGTAAAGGTTCATTTTGGAATATCTAGATTTATCATGTGTAGATATAATAGATTATCAAGAAACTTTTAATCCACACTCTAGATGATAATGGACATAAGTTGAAGAGAATTCTATCCTTTATTTACAATTGCATGGGTATCCCAAGGATATAAATCAAACATTTGTTCATTTGTTGTGAGGCTATAACATACCAATATTTGGGAATATTGTTTGTCATTTATATATATAATTGTTAATTTCACAATTCATTTCTCACCTCAAATCCTCCACCTATGACTTTCTCATATTTTATTGTACTCACTTTAACTTGAAATTTTAGCCCTCAAAGTGGAACAATTAATAAAATTGATGAATGGGAAAGTATGTGAACTTCATTATAAAGAAAAATCCACGAACATGTGTAGGTATAAGCAACCATCTTGTAGGAATCTCAATCAAGTTATGAAAAGAGGCATGGTAAGCATTTAACAACACATACCTCCTAAGTTTGAACAAGTGTGGTTGCACGCACCAAGGAAAGGTTTAAAACGATATTTTAGGATTTTGGATAAGAATGAATAAAAGCTATTTTCTTGGATTGGTCACCATATATGGGAAAATATTCCAATGTATATGTGGACCACTTGAAGTTGTCTATGCCATCCTCATTAGAAGGAGAATTTAATGAAGAGACATTGAGTCCCAAATTTGATGGGGATCATCCACTTGAAAGGGAAAAGGTCTACTCCTAGTTGAATTCATATCTTTGTACTGATATCATATAGGCTTGTGCAAGTGACAAAAATTGCAATTTGTATGAATTTGGTGAGTGGAAATTTATGACCCACAAGAAGTAATGGTAAACCCAAGGGTTCATGAGAATGTTGAAAGGTAGAAATATTGTTAGGTTTCTAAAGTAAGGTTTTGAACCCATGAAGACACCATCAGTAAAAAGGTTGTGATTTATGAAAAGGTTTTAAAATCTCTTCCATCACCTATGTATAAGTTATTGGTCAATTTTATTCTATGTTCTAAATGATTTGGGAAATAATGGCTCTTAACACCTTGAAGAATTGGAAACTCTTATGAACCTATAGGGTCGTTATGACATTGACAAATATATTTTTGTAAAAATAGGACAATAATAATGAGGTCCAGAATTTTGGGTACATCATGAATATGTTCAATATACAGGGGGTAGACTAATACTTTCATTTCCAAGAATGAGCAATGAGAAATGCAAGAACATGTTTAGCTAGATACCTACATCACAGAGGTTGGCATCTTACTACAAGTGAGGTAGTATTAGCAACATGATATCTTATGGAAAGGATGGAGGATAGATGGGAGGTTGTGGTGTTAGGGTAGTTCTAACAAAGGCAAGAGAAATAATTTGATGACACTAGCAAGACATTGGAAAAAGACGTGAGTTGACATAAACTGACTAAGAGTGAACATGAGAAAGAGAGGAAACACACACTAATATAGGGTTATCCCAAGAATAAATGTAACATATGGAAACTTGGAGCTAAGGTGAGCATAACAAATGACATTCATTGTTCTAGGATTTCTGTAGTCATTAAGGCACCATACACTAGTCAAGGACATAGGATGAGTCCCATGTGACATACGATAATCTAGAGAGTGTGAGCATAATAGGCATCATAAACTAGTAATATAGAGTCATCAAAAGCACAAAAACAACACATGGTAGCCTATATTTACTTCAATGCAAGCATAGAGGTGAAAAATACCAATGGTACTAGTGGAGGAGAGAGGATCAAAGGAATATATGATGTCACCGTTGGGAGGGGCTCCATAGTTGCAAGCTATGGAATGTGACCATTAAGGGGGACATATTTGAAAATTGACCAAAGAAGTGATAGTTGATCCTAACTAGGTAGAGGTTATCTCAAGTAGGGTATTTCTTGAGATAATGACCTATAAGGGACCCATCGATATTATGACCAAACAAAAATGGAGAAAAAAGGGTGTAAGGAAGAAAAGCTAAGGAGAAGAGGCAATAGTTTCCCCAAGCATTTGAAGGACTACGAAAAGAGGAGGAGTATGTAGGAGAGTATGGAACACTAGGAGAGGAATAAGACAAGGGGAGAACTAGGTATTATTGGGTGCTACCAGGTAAGAAGTGGCTAGAGTTGATAATGGGAAGTCTAACCTAGCCTAAAAAAAATCCCAATAGGAACAATGGACATCTTATAAAGCATTTCATTGTTGTTCATATTATATGTTCAAGAGTAAATTAGAATAATCAAGAGGAGATACATAGCATTCAACAATCTCTTGAAAAATCCCTATGACAAGGGTGACTCCACAATGTTTATTAATGAGAAGATGAGTTCCTTCCTATTGTACAAAGCCCCAATGATAATGAGAGGGGTGAGGAGTGATAAAAAATGTGATTATTTTGGTTACAATTGTAAAGGATTATAGTGGAAAGTTGGTCTTTGATCTAACAATTATGAGTAAAAAGGAGACTTAGAGAGGGGAATAAATTTCATTAGTCATCATGAGTAATGAGGGATATTTTTAAATAGAGTTTGTAATAGGAACTATTTTTTGTTGGGGAGAAGTGTCCAAATATTGGTGTACCCTAGGATCATCAAGGGATTTCTCATATATGTACAAGGATTTGGATGTGAATTATTATTATAAGAATAAGCATTTTGTAGTAGTGTCCTTTGGAGCCTTATAATACTTGCACTAACATGTGGGATGAGAGGATGGGTCTAGATTATTGGGATTAGATTCATGCATTGTTTAATAAGAACTAGGATTTGGACTAGGGATACCAATAAGGTTAGGATTATGGAAATGAATGAAGTGAGGGATCTTTTCTAATTTATTTTCCACATTGAGGATATGGATAAAGACTTTGTATATGGGGGTTCTCTAAAATAGTTATACTTCTTTATAAAAAAACTACAAGTAAACAATAATTATACTTAAAATATCTACAAGTAAACCAAAACACCACATGGAACTTGGCATATATATCAATATATACATATTCCTGAGGATTGTCAACTTTTTCTAGTATAAAGACTACTTTTAAAAACACGTCAAAACCCTTACCTTTCCATTGCTCTTTCTCCAGATCGATTAGACCATACAACTTGATAAGAGTTGTCCACGACATGCATTTCCATCACCAAGACCTGCATGAATCATAAAAGACAAATTTGTTATATGAGTAAATAATTAATAAGCAAATAAGCATGCATTTAGTTATGTAAAATACTCTAGAAAAAAATTAAGTTGTCGCATACCTTAATGAGCTTCTCTTTGTTTTGAGAATAGGTTATTCTCTAATGAACAGGGAAAACCACGTGAAGGTGGAAGCTCATATGGCCCCTTCCCCCCCTCACATTGCTCTCAATTCCCCATACCCAACAAATGATTTTCTTTATATAGAAAACATATAGACATTAATGCATAACTGGGATTGTCATCAAAACATATGAACATATAAACATCGATAGAGATTGAAATACAATTCATGAATTTATACATATAATTTTTCTTTGATTTATGTTTTTTTACATTCATAAAGCTGACAATTGAGATATCATCATCATCGAAGGACATTGTATTTCATGTGCCATGTCCTTCTATCGTTTGTGTGCACTCATGTACCATACTTCTAGTACATTGCTGAGAAGGGTTAGTTGGCATCTGTTTAGGGTCGTGAACTGGAACAATGAAAATGATCATATCGATATGTTGAAATATAATTGAAATAACTAATTCATTGTTTTGATTAACATTACACTATTGCTCTTTACCTGTCTCCATAGATGGGATAGTTGGTACGTTAATTTTCTTTCCACTTGGTTGCTCTCGCATTTCACCCTCCTGAGCTACATGCTCTTCAATTTTGAGAAGATAATATATAAGTCAGGAAATAAATATCTACAATCACAGTAAATATTTCTAATTC
>JZKD02S0150557.1:22840-43885 GCA_000966675.3 Picea glauca
CAGCTTTCCATTTTCCTTCTGCGTTTTTATCTGCGTTATCAAGCTTTGAATGGCCGTCGTCCCATTGTTTAGCTCATGACCTGATGAAAAGTCTATTGATTGTCTCTTAGACCCTTCTATGCATTGGTTTAGTTACAATTTGTTCTTCAACCACCTTTAAGTTACTCGCTGATTAATCAATACTTAAAAGCACTGTCTATTTGTTTATCGTGTCCATGTTTGAATGTTATAAACTGTATTGAGTTGTCCCATTGACCCACATTCACAAAACACAAAAAATATTCAATTCTTAAGTTACCAGGCATACTTAGTTTACAACCATCAGTAGTTTCCTGGAGTGATAACAGAACCAATAGATCTAGTACCACACGTCTCACTTTCAACCTCTCGTACTATATATTTATCATCACTCGAGGAATATAGATCTACCAAATACGTATTTTCTAGTACCTACACTTGTTAAAACATGAAGATAAGTTACCGTGCCAATATACGTTTTTTGTACCAACATAGTTGCATATAGTTACATAAAGTTGAAATTGCCACACCTATCCATCATATAGTTGCATAAAGTTCAAATTGCCACACCTAGTTGCATATAGTTGCATAAGTTGCAATATAGTTGCATAAGTTCCAATAAAGTTGCGTAAAGTTGCATAAGTTCCATAAAGTTGCTTAAGTTGCATAAGTTGCATGTTGCATAGTTGCATATAGTTGCATATAGTTTTAAAAATCTTTAGCCTATGTGTGGGATCTTTGGTGCCATTAATAGTTTTTTCATAATAAGAGCGGTTCTCAAGGCTTGTACCATGTCTAAGGGAATAAAACAAGAACATTAAGCTCACAATGAAAGTTCTCAAATTCAAGGGCCATGAACTAGGCCTCAAATAACCATGTAGATAGTATTTAAGAGATATTTGACCATCTAGTGGGATATGGGTGCCATTATGGTTTTTTTTTGCACTATATATGTAATTCTTCTTCCCTAATGAAGCTTAGTATCTCTAATGGCCATGAAAAATGCCTCTATTTGAGAAAATGTGCACCATTAGTATGTTTTGAATAAAAAGAATGGGTTTGAAGACCTATACCATGGCCAAGGGAGTAAATAAAGGGAATTAGGCCCTAAGAAAATCTTCTTGATCTTAATGGTGATGAACAAGGCCTCAAACCACCATACATATCCTCTCTAAGGGATATATGGAATTTGGGTGGGATATGGTCACTTTTATCACACATTTTGTAGTTGAGGTCACAGGTTAAGGGATAAAGACAAACTGGCATAACAAGAACCTTTCCCCACCCAATGTCACCACAATGGGGAGGTTCTTTCTATTTAGGGAGGTTATCCTAGGGGAGACGTCCTCGGTAACCTGAAGTTTTGAAGAGGCTGAGATATAAAGTTAGAGTTAAAGTCTCCCCCTCACAGGTTACCACCAAAATCAGAAGGTCCAGCTAATCAGCCAATAATGAAGTATAGTCCCAAATGAGAACACCTGCTCGTGACAAAAAAACAATAGAAAAATATATATGCAGGCTATGTTCAAAGGGTTAGCAGTTCATATGACCATATGATATAATTTAATCAATGTAAAGAAATAGATATCAATGAGATCGGCGTTTTGTCAATTATCTATGGAAAGAGCATTAATTCATCAATAACTATCAAGATGACAAAGCCAACAATGTATTCAATCAACACATCAATCAATAAATGCTTTAGATCATCACTCAATTGCTTATAGAGTATTCTTGAAGAGTTTGTATCACATCTTTCTGCGCTTCGTTTACGGAAGGAACGACATCTTGTATGTGATTTCCAGTTATTGGCACATTGAGTAAATGTCCAGTTGCCCCATATTTCAGAGGTAACCACAAAAAGGTGAGATCCATTTCAAGGTACCCTCCTATCATTGCACCAAACTCACTAGACAACAAGATTCCGCATACATCTAGGACATCAACCACTATAATATCTATGTGCGCTGTCTTCTCGGGGAATTCTTTCAATTGTACTTCGACGTTTTCAACTACACCATGTGTGGGTATTGCTTTGGATTCAAATCACACACATTTTTGTAAGGTATAGTGACCTTTAGGCCCATTTGCTACATGACTTTCAGAGACATCATATTTTCACCAGCACCTGTATCCAGCATGCAATTGTTAAGGTATTTGTTGTTCATCATAAGAGTCATGAAGAAAGGTGTGTTTTCACCGTACTGGATCCTGAAGTGATCAGCTTGCAACATAATTGGGGAGTTCATAGGCTCAGTTGTTCCCGAAAAGAAGGTATTAAAGTGTTCCTTAATAGAGGGGATCTTAATTTCTTCTTTTAAGGGAATGTTTACATGCATCTTTGACAAGGCTCCTTCAAAGTCAAAATCAAGGGTAACCTTATCAGTTTTAGATATCTTGGGAGGAAGAACCTCAGGCAATTTTGACTGATCAGTGGTAGGTTGTTTTGGATTCTTTCTCCAGTATACTTAGACTTCTTATTTTTTTACCTTTTCTCGTGATTCCTGGTCCAAGTTGTTTATTATTGCCATTCTTGTTGCTCTTGCTACTTCCTTCAGGGCATGCTGATGTTCTACATCTGTGATATTTATCTAAGGAAGATTCATAAAGCAATCTAGATTGTTGACTTGTTGTTGGTTGGCGTTATAAGGACATTCATTCTCCCAATGTGCTTCACTACATTCCAGGCACCAAGGATTTTCATCAACGACGTTTGTAAGGGCCAGAGTATTTCGAACTTCATTTTCATTCTTTGGCTTGTACGTTTGGTTCCCTTTCTGGAATTGCCCTTTGAATGGAGGTCTAGGTGCCTGGGTCTGGGACTTTTCAAGTCTAATGATCTGGTTCATCATTTCTTCTTGATTCTTCATGATGTTATCCATAGAATCTTGTAGCTTACTAATATTGGTGCAGATATCTAAAGTAGGCTTGGCATTGTGTACCACTTTCTGCTTGGTGTCTATCCTCCCCCTAGGGTTAGAAAAGGGCTCAATCTTGGATGAAAGGAGATTTCCTTCTATCTTGGTCGTGAGCTCTTGGGATTCTTGAATGGATTGAGGTTCTTTGTCTCTAAAAAGATACCCTAGCTGGCCACTAAAAGATCTAGTATAAATGTGAACAAGATAATCATCTTTCAGATGGTCGCTTGGGGGAGTTCGTTGGAGTAATGCTTCGAATCTGGTGTGAAATTCCTGAATAGACTCATTCTCATGCTTGGCAAGGCTATTTAGTCGGGTGAGCAGCATGTTAGGGTCTTTTTTGATGCTCCACCTTCTGAGGAAGATTTCCTCAAGTCTATCCATGGTTTTGATGCTTCCATCAGGAAGGTTGAGATACCAACGTCTTGCAACATCATAAAGGGTAGCAGAGAATAACTTCATAACCAAGTCCTCAACATCATCACTAATGGGGTGAAGCTGAAAAAATGCCCAAAAGTTACTCATAAGCTCTTCGGCACTAGTGGCATCAGTGTCAGTAAACTTAGGAAACCACTTTTCATATTTGGGTGGCATTTGCCTAGTGTAGCCAGGTATGGCTGACATGTCTAATGGCTTGAACAAAGTAGATGACCATTGTCTTTGATTGTTCACTAGGTTTGTAGTACCGGTCTGAGAGGTAGACATGTTTAAAGAAAGTTTCTTTCCAAAAAGTGACTTGACAACATGTGAATTTACAGGAGGCTTCCTTCTAAAAGCTAAAGGAGGATTATTGAATATCCTTTTGGTTTGTGGAGTCTCCAGATAGTTTTCCTGAAACTATCAAAGAATAGAGGAATAAAGTCTAGTGGAGTCGCCCGGTAAGCTTGTAAGAAAAGGTCTTTGAGGCAAGGCTTACCAAAAGATTTGTCATTGAGGAAGATTGACTCAGTGTTCCCCGACAATGGCGCCAAAATGTTATCGCACAGTTTGTATTTGAGGTCATAGGCTAAGGGATAAAGACAAACTGGCGTAACATGAACCTTTCCCCACCCAATGTCACCACAATGGGGAGGTTATTTCTATTTAGGGAGGTTAGACCAGGGGAGACGTCCCCAGTAACCTAGGGTTTTGAAGAGGCTGAGATATAAAGTCAGAGTTAAAGTTTCCCCCTCACAGGTTACCACCAAAATCAGAAGGTTCGGCTAATCATCCAATAATGAAGTATAGTCCCAAATGAGAACACCTGCCCATGACAAAGCAACAATAGAAAAACATATATGCAGGCTATGTTCAAAGGGTTAGCACTTCATATGACCATATGATATAATTTAAGCAATGTAAAGAAATAGATATCAATGAGATCAACATTTTGTCAATTATCTATGGAAATAGCATTAATTCATCAATAACTATCAAGATGACAAAGCCAACAATGTATTCAATCAACACATCAATCAATAAATGCTTTAGATCATCACTCAATTGCTTATAAAAGTCAAAATCTAGTTGCGTCAAAAGTAACCAACTATGACGTCAGCCTTAGTTAGGGTTAGGGTTAGTTAGTTAGGGTTTCAAGATTTAGGGTTTAAAGAGTTGTTTTGTACACTAAAGCTTCAATGTTGGAGTTCAAATCAGTGCCTTAGGGTATATGGAGTCAAAAATAAGGGAATAAGGTCTCGGAAGGATGATAAATTAGAGACTAGAAGGTAGGGTTATATGGTGCTACAAAGGAAGCGCCCTAGAATCAAAACCCTAGGGGAAAGAAGCTCACTCTGGTGTTGCTTAAGCAAGGCCTCGTGCTCTTTCCTCCTTCTCTAAATTGACTTGGCAAAATGGCTAGCTTAAAGCATAAATCTAAGGGAGAAATTGTTGCAATGACAAGGATTTCAAACCCTAGAAGGTGAAACCCTAGGTGTAGGAAATCTAGGCCTAGGACATCTCCTCTTTTCAACTTATAGACTTCAACGCTAGCTCAAAAGAAAGAACACAAGTGTAGCAACAACTAGGCTCTAACTATTTTCTTCAATGGTTGAAAAATACTTCTCAACAAGGGGACATGTAACAATAACCTACTTGTGTGCTTGTTACCTAGGGTTTTAAATCAACAATACAATTAGTAAATGCAAGAAATTATACCTACAACCATTCATTTAAGAAGTTTTGCAAGAAAATTCACTTACATGTCATGAAGAAAAGCACAAGCAAACCCTAGTTGTGAACCTTCCTTGAGAGAAATGCCATAAATGCCAAAAATATCCTTCCAATAGCAAGTGCGCCTCACTTTAGATAGAAAAACTACCCTAGTAGGGCGCAAAAATCAGATATCACAAGAGAGTGAGTTGTGTTATGTTCAAAATGATGGAAAACATCCTCAATTTATATCATTCAATGACCTTTAATTTAAAAATTAGGTCATTGAGACAACCGATAAGGATGACTACTAAAAATCATACTCTTTTTACATTTAACTGCTAAATAAAATCCTAAATGAGCAGTAAGAAGGACGTCTAGCTCCTCTGAGGGAGACGTTGGCCCTTTTTAGGGAAAATCTCAGCACTAGAAGACAAATGCTGGCCCTTTTTGGGCCTCCAGAATCTTCCACACATGCCAAAATGATCTGTCAAGGCATCACTCACTGGAGGTGATGTCATGGCTCCCAGATGATGTGTTGGGGCATCAGAAAGCACACGTTCCACCTGTAGTGGGTCAATCCCCCTAGGCTGGGCTCAGCCAAGGAGTCCTACATGAAAACGTCCTCCTCCCTCTCGTATGAAAAGGCTCGATCAATCATCATTCTATCTCTGCTCCTGATGAGGTCCCAACAACCATCTAATGGGATTTTCAACCCCATGGAGGTCCAAACTAATCATCTCCCCATGTGTACCGGTCCACCTGGTACCTGTCCGTTGGGTATGGTCCTGCACATCAAAAACTTCACCCTCCATGGGATTATTAGTCCTCGGGATCATAGCAATGTAAATCATATTTCATCATTAATTTTATCAAATGAATGCATAAGACTCCTAGCATATCATCTAATAGCTCAAAGACATTACACTGACCTACTATACAAAGCCAAAGAAAAGACAAAATGCCCTATTGGGCCAGCATCCATAAGAAGAGGATAGTTCCCAAATGATATCATTCAAGCCATGTAACACAAGGTGGCATGGTCCAAGGAGGTCCAGACACAGTGAAAACCAGGGGTGGGTATTATCCGTGGGATCCTTTGTAGGAGGCGATTTGTACCTATCATGGATGCAGTTCTTTCCAAGCCCTTTATTACCTTTATTCTTTCTTTTTTCTTCAAGGTCTAACCAGAGGACACTACCTTGGCGTGGTGACCAGATTTGACAGTGTTACCCACGAGTACTTTCACAGAAATGATAAGGTTGGCTTGTGATGAAACCCCCTTTACCTTGGTCATGCAACCAAGGGTCACTGGCCTAGCGTGGTGACCAGATAGTGGCAATGTCATACTGCAAGATACCTATGAACATAATGCGCCAGCTCATGATGAGACCCCCCATCCTCTTGGCTAGGTCTTGTTTTATTCCCTTTTGTTTCTTGTTGAGAGGCTTTTTATTGCCTTCTCGGGGATCCCTGGGCGAGGCATCTATAGGTTTTATTTCCTATGGCTTTTATCATTTACCAGTTGCTTTTACCTCCTGGGCCTTTAGCCCCTTTTTCCCACAGGATAAAGTGTAACCCCTCAAATAGGTCATCCTAATGCCCGGACTAGGGGAGTGGGATAGATGAATGGGAGATAATATGTAAAATGATAATATGGTGGGAGCGAACGATGGCTCTTCAAAATCCGCCTTGGTGGCTAACCAAAACCTATGGATACAAGCTTTCTAGGGCACCCCGTTTATCCCCCCAACCATGGTCAAGTGGGTTAGTGTAAGATCCAACCAGTTGTCAGAAATGTAAGGAACCTGATGCACACATATGAATGTTATAATGATCAAACATGACACATACCATGATACCTGGACCAATTACCTCATGGAGCAAGAGTCTTCTCCGATGCAAGTCCAAGCCAATGGTGATGGATGTTGTTGTTGTTGACAAGATAGGTCTGATAAAGAAGAAGAAGGATGGGCCCTCCAGGGCCATGCTCAGGTCAATCCTACTCTCAATACTCCATGTTGAGGACTTGTGGTCCTCGAGACATGATCTCCTAGTTATCCCTAGAAAATGGGTGTAACAGTCACCATTCACAAGTTTTGGGCATAATGTATATCAAAGAACATAAGGTGATTAGGCCCTATTTGAATCTTATTAGGGCTGATATTTGTGATGCAGTCCTTAAACAACCACACAAGATCTATGTCGGGTATATTTGGAACCATTGGTACATTTTCACAATATGAATAGGTCTCAAGGGGTGTACCATGGCTAGGAGAGGAAACAAGTACCTTAGGTCCAATAGAATCTTCTTCACTTTACGCAACTTTATGAACTTGTTGTGTAAAGTTGAATAAAGTTGCCTAAAGTTGTGTATGTTTCATTGTTGCATAAAGTTGCATGTTGCGTAAATTTTCATAAGTTGCATAAGTTGCATAAGTTGCATTGTTGCATAAAGTTGCATGTTGCACAAAGTTGTGTAAAATTGCATAAGTTTCATAAAGTTTCCCTCAATAAATATTCTTGATCTTAATTTATTCAAGACCAAGGCTAGACCAACCCCTAATATGTTGTTGCAACAACTTACTGAGATAGGAAGGAATGAGAATGAAACTGTTAGAGAGTTTAACACTAGATTTGAGAAGTTGCTTCAACGAATTCCTAACAATATTTGCCCCGAAAGAGATCATCTTATTTTCCTTTATACCAAGGCCTTCCCAGGACATTGGTATGCTTTAAATAATAAAAATGGCTATTAGGACACCATATGGGCACCATTCACAGTTTTTATGCATCATAGTTGGCTCTCAAGGCCTCTAAGAAGGAACTTAGAGCCATTAGGACGATATAGTTGCATTCATAAGTTGCATTAAGAGGATATAGGTCACACATTCATAAGTTGCATATAGTTTCATAAGTCACATATACTAGTTGCATAGTTGCATAAGTTGCATTGTTGCATAAAGTTGCATGTTGCATGATGTTGAGTAAAGTTGCATAAAGTTGTGTAAAGTTGCGTAAGTTGCATTGTTGCATAAAGTTGCATGTTGCGTAAAGTTGCATAAGTTGCATTGTTGCATAAAGTTGCATGTTGCACAAAGTTGCGTAAAGTTGAATAATTTCCATAAAATTGCCCGAAATAAATCTTCTTGATCTTAATTTATTCAATACTGAGGCTATACCAACCCCTAATATGTTGTTGCAGCAACCTACTAAGATAGGAAGGAATGAGAATGAAACTGTCAGAGAGTTTAACACTAGATTTGAGAAGTTGCTTCAACAAATTCCTAGCAATATTTGCCCCGAAAGAGATCATCTTATTTTCCTTTATACCAAGGCCTTCCCAAGAAATTTGGGTTTTATGGTCAACGACAAGATCCCAAATACCCTTGAAGAAGCTAAAGAGTTAGCTACAATGATTGAGGCTAATTGTTTCTCATGTAAGGTTGAACCTTTTATCGCCCCTAAGACTGAGGTTGGACCAACCCAAGACGCAAATATTTCAAGGGATCAAAAACTGGATGAATCCATAAGGGACCTTACTTAGATTCAAACCCTAGTGATGAAAAAAGTCACTAGCCAAGGTATTCCCCCTTAGCCCCTCAAATCTCTTATAAGCCCCTACATTTCCCCACTTGTGGAATCATAGTCCCTTGATCTTGTCCTTCATATTCTGTAGCATGTGATGTACTTAAATCTTATATTAACATTCAATATCAAGTTACAAATTACAATTGTTTGACTTTTAGCCATTCATCATATACATTTACATTACTAGTCTAGGGATCAAAACTGGGGTGTCACATCAACAAACAATCATTGGAAAAAGCTAGAAACGCAAACCCAAATCAAAAGGTAAAAACATTTGCAAGAATTGTCAAAAACACTCATCAATTGAGGTTAAAAAGAGTTATTTATGCCACTCCAGTTAGAAAATCCCTAAAGGGAATAGGATCCAAAGAAATATAATGGAGAATACAGTATTTTCAAGATATGTATGTGTGTGTGCATGCATACCCGTCACACTATGGTCTAGAGGCAATTCAAAGAAGTTTCCATAATGATGACCCAAGTTCAATTCATGGTGATCTCCCTCCACACCTAGATGCTTGTTCCCTCTTTGTTGTAGCAACATATAGCCAAAATTTTGTTATCAACCTAACCACCCTTGATGTAGAGGGTGTTGTCCTATCATGAAAGCCTCTCCTCGATAATAAATAATAGTGGAGAACCCATATTGCTACCATGCAATATATTGGAGAACATAGAAGCCCTAAGGGTTAGCTCAAGCATTCATGAGACAAACATGAGATCTCTTCCCCAAAGTTGGGGAGGTCACAAGTTCAACTCTCTTTATCTCCTTGAGGTTAGGCTCCATAATCAGGGCCAACGATTTGCCTCCTCTACCAACCATGGATCATAGAACATAGAAGAAAAGAAATGGAATTATATTCAAACTCTTCAAGAGAAAATAGTTTCAAAGATGTCATCCATGTTGTAGAAGAAATAATAGGTGTGTGACTCGAAAAACCAAGATAAGAAAAGCATATCAAAAGACAATATCAAGAAACCAAGGATATTCAATTTTGTTTAAACACATATAAGCATATATTTTCCAATTCTAACAAGAGGGAACACATAGTGTAAACAGTATTTTGATGATTAATATAAGCACTTACAAAAAAAAACAAAAGATCAAAATTATTCTGTAGGGCATGGGTATTGCAAGGTATAGACGAAATGAAAATCCCTTTCAAGGTAATATAATTAAAGAGTTATTTTTTCCACCCCAATTACAAAATCTCAAAAGGGAATAGGATCAAGAAGGGATTAGGTTTAGCATGGAAGTGTTTAATTTCCTAACACTCTTCAGATTTCTTTTTCACCTTTAGGTACCCGAGTCTTTTATTTGTAGGTATGCCTCCCACAACAAGGCTCCATGTAAAAACTTATTTTTTGGCTCAAGAATGGGTTTCCATATGATTCTTAGAAAAAAAAACCATGCTCTTTTCTTGGATTCCAGTTGTCATATTTGATTCAAATGTCCTTCAAATGATTATAACAAATCCACTTGTACCCCACGGTTGAATTGTAGTTGTGAAATGTCATGGATGTACCCCATTTCCTATCCCAACACCAATAAGTATGAGTTTTAGGGATACTTAAATTTAACAAAAAGTCTTTAAGAATAAGCTCATGGATTATTTATACGATAATCTTGTTAGTATTAACTAGGGATAACTTTCACTTAAGATTGTCCCACACAAGTAGCCAATTTTTGGCTAGGCCATTAAACATATCATTGGTTCTGTGGATGCTTGAATGAAACAAATTTAGGGATAAGAATTAGGAGGACTAAACCAAAGGATTACCTACAATAATAATTAAAGTTGATCACCACAATAAATGTTCATTAAAAGAGAGCCTAGTTTTGAGAGATGATTATTTCTAAGCGAAGAAAGGTTTGATCGCTTCATCGGATTTATAGATGCTTTGTACCAAGTTATTTTGTTAGGAAATGTATTGCCATGCTTTTTTTCCCAATGAAATCCCTTAACTAATGTGATTCTTAAGGATTATTTTCTAAGCCTCTTTTCCCTCCATGAATCAAATCACCCACTTTGCACACAACATATGGGTTCGAACCCTGGTTCTAATAATTCACATTTCCCTTAAATCTATAGATATAAAACATAAAAAAAAACTAGCTCAATGAAAGCCTATCTTATAAGTTGACTTGGTGTAAATAAATTTTCGAGATGTTCTTGGGAAACCTTAGAAGGGACCTAACAATAAGAGTAGTAAACATGAGTGGTGATAACAATTTCATATATATTTGGAACTTAGTTTCCAGTGACGAAGGTTTAGTGATTCACTTCTTAATATTCCTCTCTATCGTTGCACCACCACTTCCCACAGATTTTTAGGAGAGACCTAGAAACAAAATGGGATACCCAGAAACTTAAAGAAGTGGTTTGACTATATCCAAGTCTAGTGTTGAACAAAAATCCACATAGGAACTAAGCATTAGATCTACATGTAACATTGGTTCATGGCCCATTGAATACTATAACATGAGGCAATGCAAAATATAGTTAGGAATTCCATGGTATGATTCGAGGATTGTTAGGCTTAATCATCAACAAAATGATCATTAATTAACTGGAAAAAGTCCAACTCGAGAAGAGGAATCCTACCATTCCTAGACACCATTTTCAAAAGAATAAATCATCCAAGAAACAAGTGTCTAACCAATTCCTTTGAATTTAAAGTGTTTACACATTCATTCATTATTTTCAACTTTACCATTGATTAGAAAATGAAAGTGTCGACTGGGATGACTAACCTATGCTACAATTTCATGGGCATAGAAGGTTGGGAATGAAATCATGAGTAAATTTGATGGCTTAGTTATGATGGAGAGTAGGGATAAGAAGAAAAACAAAGTTGAATTCTAATCCCCTAATCAATTATGTGATAAGAAGTGATGAAGCTAAGTGTCGAGGCATTTAATGACTAGGGTAAACACTACTCCCATGGGGATTTTTTCTTCTCATGTCACAATCAAGGGAATTGGTCATGTGTGAGTTGTAAACAATTATGGTTAGGGCTCTTCAATTTTGAAACCGATTATGATCCTAGTGCTAAGGGTATGCTTTAGGCATTTCAAAAGGATGACTTAGCATTTCATCAAGAATTCTATCAAGTATTTCATCAATCATTCTATCAAGCATTTCTATCAAGCATTTCATCAAAAAATTAGCATGCACACTCAAGATATAGGAGAAATAAGTCAAACCATTTTCTTCAGTCATGTGCCCTCCTCCGGTGAAAAACCGTGTGCCCTCCTCCTCTACAAATCCCAGTGCCCTCCTCCTCTACAAATCTGTGTGCCCTCCTCTGCAAATCTGTCTGCCCTAGCCTCCTCCTGCATTCCCTCATCCCGTGCACCTCTCCCTCCTTCTCCTCCTTCTCCCCCTTCCACTCTGCATGCAAATGACTGTGCCCTAGCCTCCTCCTGTGCGCCTCTCTCTCCTTCTCTTCCTTCTCTTGTCCTCCTCTCCCTTTTGTTCTCCAAATTTGTGGTCCTGTGTATAGAGGTGTGCGACTGTGGTGGTGAGTGCGAGCATCTCTGCGTGCAATCCAAATTCATGCTCCTATGTATAGTGGTGTGCGATTATGGTGGTGAGTGCAAGAATATCAGTGCACAAGTGTAGTGTCTATGCGATTTGAATTTTGTTTTGTTTTGTTTGTATGTTGTTTTATTTTTGCTTTTGTTTTTTGTTTTATTATTATTTATATATAATATATATTATTATATATTATATATATATATATATATATATATATATATATATAATCCCTAACATAGTCCCATATAAATGCATTAACCCCCTAATATAATTTGATCATTGATCCATTCGATCCTTGATGAAATCACCTCCTAATAATTATGACTTCAAACACAATGAATACCCTTTGATCCCTATGACTCTTGAAACAATCGCCTTCAGTGAACATAGTGTGACCTCAAACACACTAAAATATGAATACATTATGGTTCTGAACATAGTAACATCATAATATATTTTCCCTTCTAATAAACTATGACTCTTAACCCCTATAACCAACCATGATCTGTTAATTTACCCTTTTTATTTATTTCAAATTATTATTATGATGCATTTAGAAAAGCATGAGGTTAATTAATATGTCATTTATGGTCAGCAATATCTTTGGCATTAAAGTATCATGTCATGGTATAAGATATCGATCACTATAACCCTCCTTGGACATATTATACCCATGAGGTGTAAAGCATAAGAGCTAATATACCATGGTATAGACATATGGAAGTAGTTTTCCTTGAGAGGGGAACAATTCCTAGGTGATAATAGCTCTTTAAATTGTGTAATTAATCTATCAAAGAAATAGAATTTCAAGAACAACCATAGAAGAATAGAAGTTATCAAGCCAAGATACTACATGCTTAGGTGGTGCAACAAGTGGTCTCAAGTGTGTTTGAATCATAATGTCAATGTATTAATTAATATTTTATCTTATAAAATAAACAATACTCTAGACAAAAGATAAACTAAAAACACTCAAATAGGCCTAGACTATAACTCTTCCAAAATCTTACATCTAAATCATTAAGGGGCCCATCGAGAAAAGAGAATAAAGAGAAGGATGAGGGCCTTCCAAACACCTACCATGAGAAGTGGTGAAATCCACTATGGTGATGAGTGAAGGTATAAATGAGGTTGTTATAACTAGGAGATAAAGGGTGATGAGATATCGAGGCCCATAGAAATACATCTTAGGTGTCCTCCCTCATATAAGAGCCACCTCGATAGAAGCTTAATAGAATGGCCACTAAGATCCCTCTTCATAGATGCATGAAACATGTTACCTTTCCTTCAACATGAAATCAAATGGTCATGGGATATTCATTATTTAAAGAGATAGGAGTCTCAATCAAACCTCTGGTCCCAACCTTGGCATTATCCACTCCGAAGAGTGTGTTTGTTGCTAAATAGGTCTTGACCATATCCTACATAAAGGATTTTAATCTCCCTAATTGGTTAACCACTATGTTTCAAATGTAAATGGTTGTGATGAATTATTTGGATTCATATCCCCACAACACTAGCTTAACTACAAAGTTCTTTCGGCCCCAATTGGGGATTTAATGAGTTAAGTTAGATTGTTGATTTTAGATTGATATTGGGGTCATGAACCACGAATTTAATTATGGAGTGAAGTGTGTATACTTGTGGTGTAACCAAATTCATAAGGAAATGTACTTTAAATAGAAATGTTTGTAATTAAAGAGAATTTGAATTAAAATACTAGTTCAAATGAAGACAAATACTTAAGCAAAAGGAAATTGTTCCTTATCAAAATGAACCTCAAAGTCGTAGGACTTAGTCTCAGATTCAAAATTAGTGTGGAAACCTTCTTTACTAACTCATTGGCTTGTTTCTTCATTAATAAAAGAAAATATGAACAAATGGGACTATTTCAATAAATTAGATAGGGATTCCCTCTGGTGTCATCCTTATATGTTTTGGCTATAGAGGGACTTTTCTATATACTTTGTTGTAAAGTCAAACATAAACTACTTCATGGGACTCACCTCTCGGAACCAAAGATAGGGCAGTTGGTGTCATCCCTACAAGCATAACCAATGACCTATGCCTGAATTATTAGCCTCATAAAATTGGACTTGGATACAACTAAGCCAGTGTGGTCCTAGACATCATCTAGTGAACCAATTTGTGCAATAAATTGTAGTACACTGAAATATTTTTCTTCGTGCATTTCAGTTTATTACATGCACTAGTCCATATAGTCATGATAAAAGCAATTCATCTGTAGTTTCACCTTTCTTGTGGTGCATTGATAAAGTTGAACTACACTGGTAACCAATGAATATAATACAAATCCAAAACTTTCTACTTCATATATGTGATATATTCATAATTCATCTTTTATATTTTCAACTTTCAGCGAATTATTAATCATGTTCAAGTAAGTAGATTTCCATTCTAGCACCTTCAAATGTATTTTTTGCCAAATTTGGGACTCAAGCTATGAATATAAGTTAACGAGCCATGGAATTGACCTATTTTGATCATCATTCCATGGCCATTTATCTAATGAAAACTTTACACCCTACCAACCTTGAGCCAATACATCTACTAAACTATCAAATTTTCTATCCATTACAATTTATTAATAAACTACTTGTAATTAATTAATTTGGAAATTTTTTATAATTTTTTATGATGAATTATTTGAGTTTCATGTATGTTTGATGAGTATGTGTTAGTAATAGGCTTGTTGATGAGCTATCGATGTTGTCTTTTTATTTTTATGAAGTTTATAACCCTTACAAAATGGTTATTCATTTATTTCACTGATGAACAAAGCAATTATACTTATGAGCATTATTAAGTTTTTTTACTTAAATAAACAAATAGGTCATGGAGTATTTTTCAATCCACACATGTCATATGATCCTGAAATTTGTTAAATTTCATAATCCATACCATTGGAATACGAACTATGGAAAGGAACGAACCTCATCGACGACAAAGAAAAAATGGAAATGGCATGAATATGGTGAATTGGTTCCATGAAATAAAAAATACCCATCAAGGAGGAATACATACTGACACCAACATCCTCAATTTCCTGCTAAGAATTATCAATCACAGGGACTGAAGGTCCAACTAATGCACTAGGACTAGCATGCGCAAAGGACAACTGATCAATCATCACTATCTTCCCTTCGTGAGGAAAACATAAAGTGCAGAAAATTGACGACACGATGACTGTCATGTCATAAGTTCAATTACACCCTAGTAGTAAATTGTAGTTAAGAGGTGCATCAACCACCTCTATGTCGACCTCCACATTCTTTTCACCTAACTGGACGTGAAAGTGGTAAGGATCCCGTGGGGTCAAAACGAATGCCCATCAAATGCGATCAACATAGTCATAGATGGAATCCACACATGTTGTATGATCATGAACGTACCCCTGGTAAAATCGAGAACGTATATATCATCCCATCGTATTTAGAGGGTATATTGATGTGTCTAGTTCAGAGACATTTGACCGGCCCACTATCTATCATTAGTTGATTGGTTCACTCATGTATCTAGTCAACACTAGGTTAGATATTAGCTTTGTAGTCAAAACCCTAAGTCAATTCATGGTGGACCCTTGGAGAGTGCATTGGATAGCTGTGAAGCATGTGCTTTGGTACTTGAGAGGTACAATGGAGTACTAGTTATTGTATGAGAGCAGTGGTGGAGTGATATTGTCAGGTTTTATAGATGTTGATTGGGCAGGATGTACTGAGAGCAGGAAGAGAAGTTCAGGTTTTTGCTTCGGCATTGGATCGGGAATTATTTCCTAGTTCAACAGGAAGCATAAATCATGGTATTAAGCTATGTTGAGGTAGAATGCATAGCAGCATGTGAGGCATTATGGTTGAGGAAGTTGTTCTTTGTATTATTCGATGTGGATTTGGAAGCTATGGTGATACATTTTGATAATCATAGTGGCATCAAGATCTTTGAGAATCATGTGTTTCATGATCGTAGCAAGCATATAGACATATGTTATCACTTCCTACGAGATTGTGTGCATAAGGGGGTCATGAGGCTTTGGTACATTGAGATTGATGATCATATGGCAGACATATTTACTAAGGCACTGAGTAGACAAAAGTTAAGAAGTTCATAGATAATATGGGGTTGGTGAAGAATCCCTTCCTTGTTAAGAGGGAGTGTTGAAAAGCTCTAATTATGCCCCCCTCCCCCCCCTCACATCACTCTCAATTTCCCCATATTATCTAATTTGAAATCCTAAAGAACCTGTATCATATACTATATTATACAAAATAAAAACATATAAAGATCATATAAAATATATAAACACATACCTCTTCTTTTCAACAATTAAATATCAATAATCTTCTTCTTCATCCAGTTGAACATTTGTATCAGGATCTGGTTCAAAATCGATATTGGTGAAAGATTCATTCATATCACCATCATCATCAACGTCATTTTCTCTACTATAGTTATCAATATCGTTAATGAGATCCTCATCTCCTACATTTGGATGATCAACTTCTTCAACTTCTTCGTTTGACACATCGACTACATGAGCCACTTGCTCCTGATCTTCATAATCATGATCTTCTTCCTCATTATTATCTTCATCCTCAACTACATGATTGTACTTTACTGGTCTTCCTCTTGGATCATATCTAACAATGTATGACCAACCTACTTTACCAGGTACCTCTAAGTAAAATACTTGCTCACATTGGCTTGGAAGAACATAAGTCTTTGTACCCGGTTCAAATGCCCTTGTATTAACCATGGTAAATCTGTTATCATGCTCAATAAAAATTCTTTCAGGATCACATTCATGCATCCGTAGTCTGTACCATTTAACCTCAAACAAAACTATTTTAAAGGAATTAAAATCACACTCAATTATATCCTCCAAATGGCCATAGTACCTATTCACAGTTTCTTCTAGATTTTTGTCACTTCTAGAGGAAATGTTGTTGACCGAAACACTAGGAAAAAACAGTTAGTCCAACTTAGCAAGGTATCTATCATTTAAGAACTTTCTAATTTAAACTGAACTAGCAAATTAATAATGGGGAAAGTCATTAAAACCTGTAAGGGAATTTGGGGACACCTAGGAGTGATTCTAGGAGTGACTCTAGGTGGGTGAGGGAAATAAGGGTAATTAATTAATTAAAGAAATTAGTTTTTGGAGGAATGAAGGGGATGGGTGACACATGTACGGGGAGGATTTTTATGAATTAATTTATTAAACTTTAAATAAAATGGGATTTTAGGAAAGTAAGGGACTTCGAAACTCTATATAATGGAGGGAGGATAAGGATGATGGATCTATTATGTTTTGTGTAACGTTACGCTACAGAAATCTTTACTTGACTGACTTATCTTGTGGGAGTTGGGATACCCAGCTCGGTGAGGAGTAGTAGCTCAACCTTACGAGGCAAGATGGGAGCTAGATGAATCTCTGGTTAGTGTGTGTGGCCCCTATGCGACTCAGGGGGCTAAGGGGGAAGAAGAGTACCCCTAGCATTGGATGGGAGGTACCAGTGAATTCTCCTTGGTCGGCAAGTGGAAGTGGCATGAAGCGCGTGGGACATCAACTCAAAGAGAGCGATTGGGAAATGGTATGCTTCCTTTTTTTCCACGTGGTATATTGTTGGTATGGTTTATGATTTTAGTTATGTATGCTTAATCAAGTAAAAAAGATGATAGTCTTAGTGTTCTAGATGATGACCGAAAATTCCCCATAGCCTTAGCCTAATGATGATTGATTTTCCAATGGCCTTGATCCTTGCATGTCTTGACCGTCCTAAGGTTTATTGATTATGATGTTTGAGGTTTATGTTTGCCTTCATCCCTAGCTCATTTGTCTACGCCTGAGCAGTCTATTAGGATCCTGATCTACGATCATCGCTTTAGCGTTAATAGACCTTTTGATCTCAACACCTTGCTTTTTGGTGCATGGATGATGAGTGAAGGATGTTCCTTGTGACCTGTACATCGTTGTTCCCTGCTTTTTACTTCTGCACCCAATTTGTTTTTGAGAAGGATTTTTCCTGGGTTTTCCCTTGTGTTGACGGTCCTTACCCTTTCTTGGGATGTGATTTTTTTTCCATGCTTTAATTCATTTGAATGAAAAAAATGAATTATTGATCCCTATTTGCATTATGGTTTGGTATCCCATGCTAATGAAATTGTTTTTATTACTTCCTATGTTCTATTTAGTATCCATGTCTGCGTTCTGTTTAGTATCCATGTCTGCGTTCTGTTTAGTATCCCTGTCTGTGTTTTATTTGGGTACCCCAAGCAAAGGAAAACGAATTCTCTATTCCTAGCTGTGATTGTATTGTGCATTGACTGTATAACAATTTGGTCTGTGATTGCATTGTGCATTGACTGTATAATGATTTGGTCTGTGATTGTATTGTGCATTGATTGTATAACAATTTGGTTTGTGATTGCATTGTGCATTGACTGTATAATAATTTGGTCTGTGATTGTATTGTGTGTTGATTGTATAACAATTTGGTCTATGATTGTATTGTGCATTGATTGTAATAACCATATCCTCTGTGATTGCATTATGTATTGATTGTAATAACCATATCCCTGTCTGTGATTGTATTGTGTATTGATTGTAATAACCATTTCCTCTGTGATTAGTATTGTGTAATGAAGGTATAATGATTTTCTCTACGATTTGTAATGTGTAATGATTGTAGTAACCTTTCCCCGCGATTTGCGACTGTATGGTTTTTTTTGTTGAATGTTTGGGATAGCGTTTAGTCTTAGGTCGCCTTGATCTCATGTAGCAAACAGTAGTGGGTCAGTAATTGCGGAACAATGATTTAGTCACAACATTGTATTTTGGAGTAATCCTTCAGTTTATAATTAGTCTATTGTGAGTGATGATTATGGTGGAGTAAGAATAACTTATGGTTGGCCTAGCAGTGAGCCTTATTTTAGACCACGATTTCTGTTTCTTACCTCACAATACTTACCTCTTTAGGAATGTGTTGCATTTATTTTCCCCTGAGACTTCTGAAGGCATGTTCGTTGCCTAATATCTTGCTCAACTATTTATGTATTCATGTGTATCCCTAGATATCTTGCTCAACTATTTAGTCATTGATGTGTATCGCTTGCAGATTACTGCTCTTCGTTTTAGTTTGAATGTGTTTTATTTATTATTCTAATTCATTTATAGTTTAATCATGTATTCCTATGTTGAATGCCTCGTAATTATTATTGCAAAATTTTATCATTTCAGTCATGTATTCCGGCCTTGAATGAGTCGAATCTATGTATTCCGAAGGGTTAAGTAGATTGAATTTTTATAACTATTCCTGCATAAATGCCTTGTTTTTATTATTGAAAAATAATTGTTATTTAAATCATGTATTGTTGTGTTGAATGCATAGTATTTATGTATTCCTTAAGGCTATTTATGTTTTAAATTTGTTGTGACATCCCCAAAAATAAAATATTTTTTTAAATTTAAATTTGCTGGAATTTTTTTTTGTTTTTAGTAAATTCGAATTTGGAAAATTTTTGCCATTTATGGCAATTACGAATTTTGAATTTGATATTTGTAATTAATTATAATCACTGTTGGGCAGAGATATGATTTAACTCAACTAACTATTTGACTATGACACTTGTATAAAAACAAAATAATTATATTAATTGCAGGAGGACAAATGGAACAACCATGTTAAAATTAGTTGACCATGACTCCATGAGTGGGGAACATGTTAGAAATACCTTTGGGCTAATTATTACAAGTGGAAAATCAGATATTTGGCCATTGGTAGCCCCTAAAAATCAGGGATTTAGAAAGTTGCGAAAATTTTCAAGGGAGGGAAAAAGACCTGGGCAAAATGGATAAATAACATATGTGAGGAGGTAGGATGCTGCCAAGTATGCTAGGGAAAGCGATTTTGAGTTCTCTTGATGTTATGAACACTACGGATTGAGTGTGAGGCAAGAGGAGTCTACTAGAATGGAAAGACATTTGCTTAGTAGGAGATTCCAAGTTTTCCCTCATGGATTCATGGTCAGGCTAGGGGGTGACTCAGGCAAGTGTTCTAACTGCCCTGTTCTACGGTTGGGAGGAACGTGGTTGTTCCCTTTATCTTCCCACAAGATGGTTCAGATATGTTGCTATATTACCCTCTATCTCAATGATTTTTTATATGATGCAATGCATTTGTTAAATCTGAACTGAAATTCTTTCCATTTTCTGTCTAAATGCTCATATATCTGGTGCAGTGTATTCGTTAAATCTGAATTGAAACTATGTTCCATCTCTTTGAATTATTTAGGCACAGTTGTAATGCATCTATTTAATTCAGTATGGATACAATAACCTGCGCAAAATCTGTTCAAGGATAATCAAAAGTAAATTATATGGTTAAATTCTAGAATAGTCCCTTTATAAACTAGGTTATTACCACAGAGGCAGTTGCAGGGTAATTACCAGTATTTTGAAACTCCAGTGTACAAAATTTATCTATTGTAAATGGAATTGAACCTGAGAACTTTACATAGGGTATTTATACTTCGGTAAGAAAATCATGCACCAAGTTACGATAATGATTGGGGTTTTTTGGGTACCTAATAGTCCAAAAATAAATAAAAGCCAAGTACGACAAGAATCACAATCAATATTTTCTTTTATATATATATATATATATATATATATGCCTAAGTATTACAGTGGAAATGGACAGAATTATGAGTACAGAAGTTGTAAGTGATTTCCGCCGATATGTCTACAAATTTTTCCTTTTGGATCTTAATCCCAACAGGGTTCACATACAACTGGAAGACAGATAGATGTTCAATCTATATATACATAC
>JZKD02S0150557.1:51996-68235 GCA_000966675.3 Picea glauca
TATATATATATTCTGGTAATAGGTAAGAGTTACAGAAGTATAATGCTCCATAAGAATAAGGGTTCTGAGATGTTTATTCAGGACCTTTACTGATAAAATAACTTAGACTTTTGTTTAATGGCATAAACTATAGAGAACAAAATGGCGTGAGAAAACAGAGGTCAATCAGGTTTCAACAATTACACATGTCGAACACAAAAGACAAAGACCACGTTGTATGCCAAATTGCGAAATGTGAAAAGACTGTGGCCCAACGTTTCGGGGTTTCGGGGTTTGGGATTTCAGGGTTTACGAACACCTGACATGCAAACAAAATGAAATAAGGAATGTCGAATTGCGAAATGTGAAAAGACTGTGGTCCAACATTTTTGGGGTTTCGGGGTTTGGGATTTCGGAGTTTAATAGAGAAAAGGAACTCCGTGTATATGTAACAAGCAAGTCTTGAATGCTGAAATATCAACCTTGCAATTAAAAGCATAATTAAATGTGCAGAATTGATTACTTTGACAAACTCAGACTCCATTATTCCTTTTCATTTCTCTATATAGATTCCCTTAGATGATGATAATTATCTAAGAAATGTTGATGTATAAACAGGAACGACAATGAATGAGTACTCGTATATTTTGGTAATAAGCTATGCAAATCAATAACATCACTAAAGTATCGATACATGACCAGGATACGCATTTAATAGGATTAAATTCATATATTTGTATCTTTCTTGATATCTGTACAACAAATTAATATTCTATAGGCCCTTTTCTTTTGTTGAGATGTGATTCAAAAGATGTGGGCCTTTGGAAATGCATAGATTCCATACAATGCATAAGAAATCGGACTGTACAGACAACAACTATGGAAAAACAGTAGAGAACAACATTCTAACTAAACCTTAGTAAAATTTCTGGAATTCGTAACGACAAAAGATATGATGGTTGAATTCCTTTTTTGAAGAGTCATTCAATAACAGACCCTTACTCGGCAAGAATGATGGTTCATTTTTTTTCCACCCCAAAGGATTTTATAGCTCTTAAACTATAACCTTGGTCTCCTCTGTCCTAAACCAACACTTACACCTTTTGCGTTTCGGGGTTTCGTGTACCGGATTTTCACGACTTGTGGAGACAAGGGATCTTTCCCTTTGGTTTCCCAAGTGCCGAAATGCCGAAAGCCTTTTTCACGCTAAACCGATTCGGGGTTTCGTGTACCAGAATTCTGTAACTTGTGGAGACAAGCGATCTTTCCCTTTGGTTTTCTAGGTGTCGAAACACCAAAAACCTTTTTCACACTAAACCAATTTGGGGTTTTGTGTACTGGAATTCCGTGACTTGCATAGACAAGGGATCTTTCCCTTTGGTTTCCCGTGTGCCGAAATGCCGAAAACCGGGATTTCATGACTTACGAAAACAAGGGTTCTCTCCCTTTGGTTTCCCGGGTGCCAAAACACCAATAGACAACCACATGTCCCTCCGATGGATGACTGTGATCTTTTAGCCACGATCAATAGTTGTGATATTTTCAGGATGATCAATGGTCGTGATTAATCTTGGCTTTCTCCTTTCAAGAATTTGGGAGAGGCTTCATTCCCATTTCCCTGGTGTCCAAATCCCTGATGGGCTTGGATCTTTGACATATGTCCTCCAAATTGGATGGTCTCGATGCTTTCAGGACTTGACAAGTCCTCTTCCTTTTGTTGTTACGAGGTTTAAACCTCACACACCTTTTCTGGATCTGATGAGTCTCACAAATTTCGGCACTTCTCCCCAAAGTGTATCCATTGTTCATTCAGCTGCTCTCCTGCGTGACCTCTCAGAGGTTAAACTCTGTGCATCCATATCCTTTTGATCTAACTATAGTTGTTCTTCCCCCTGAGCTTTATTTCTCTGAACCTCAAAGGTTCCTTCGACCTAAGTTTAGATGTTTCCTATATAGATATGAGTATGTTGGAGTAGTTTGAGAGTTAAGGGAAGTGATAGAATTATGGAAAGAATTTATCCACATAAGCTTTTCAGTTCGAAGTAAAACTAGACTGGCGTAATAATGTCACTATGGACAGAAATGAGTCTTACCTTCGCTTAAATTCTAAGCTTAAACGAAATAGAATTATGTCATAGATTTTTGTTTTTTATGGTGAATTTGAGGTTCATTACATTTGTACTTAAGGTTACTTAGATTCGCAAGGTTACTAACTAGTAATCATTTAGGACTGCTAAATTAGATATGTAATAAAAGTTAAATTGACATGTAGTTATTGTCTAACTTGGTAAATTAGACTCGTTAAATTAGATTTGTTTGTATGGACTTACTTGCAATTTAGACTTGTTGAATTTGATGTTAATATATAATTCTAATGGGTGGACTAATTGAATTTTGACTTACTTTTAGATGGGTAATCGATGTTAATTTAGACGGTCAGTATTGACTAGTTTAGACTGGGTGATTGGTCGTGTCGTGGACGATGTCGGGTATTGGTTGTGTTATCCCTTGTCTTTCTCATCTGGCATTTTGTCGACCTGTTGTTGGGGTATGGGCATGGTTTTTCCTTTCGTTATTTGTTTCCTAGCATGTCAGACTTATCTAGAGTCCTCGATCCTGATAGGATGTGTGGTGCCAAGGTTTTTGAAAGCGTCTATCACCTGGGGACGACATGATTCCTCATGAGGGGATCATGGCACGCCCTATGGGATAGTTGAGAACAAAACTTGGTTAGATTCTATGCATGTTGTGGAGTGTCGTCGAGCATGGTAAGTTTCTTGGGTGCATGGGTGGAACTCCTTCATGAGTTTGGTTCGTGCGCCTTGAGGTTCTAGTCTTGTTCGTCAATGTCGTTGTGTCGGGAAGGGGAGGTTGTCCCTTAGCTTATAGGAGTGTCTTGTTGTATCGGGCAGGTAGTCGTTCCTCCTTGTTGTCCTACGCATGCTTGGCCCAGTTTCCCTTGTGCCCGTGAGTGGAGTCATAGTTCCATAGTTCCCTGTTGCCTGGGTTGTGTGCTTGTGTTTGTCGTCTGTGGTGTGGTTAAACTGTTGTCGTCATCGTCTTCTTGCCTCTTAATTCTTAAAAAACAAACAAAAAAAAAATTCTTCGCCCGTGGCCGTAACAAAGGGGTTGTTACAAACAACATAAGTGTGGATTGAAGTATCATTAAGAAGGTGATGGAATGTAGCAAGGCTATTGGTGAGAAAATAATCATCACCAACCATTCATCTAAACCAATCTTGGTCTTGAAAGTGGGGTTTTGAGTGTCATTGATGGTCTTGAAAGTGGGGTTTTAAGTGTCATTGATGGTCTTGAAATCTTAATGATAGCTTGTTGTCAAGTATAGTTTGGTAAAATACTTGGCACCCTTGAGGTGGTTCAACAAATTATCAATCCATGGTAGGGGATAATGGATTTTAACAATGATCTTATTGAGATCACAATATTCCATGACAAGACTCCACTTATTTGCTTCCTTCCTAGAGATAATGAATGTCACGGGGTGGGAGGACAGAAGGAGAAGAGATAGGTTTAATATCTTCATATTCATGAAGAAAGGTAATCTGTAATTCAATATCATTAACCTTAAGAGGGGATAGGTAGTAGGCCACGATGTTAGAAAGAGTAACACCTAGAACTAATACACTGTAACTTTAACTTTGGATAGGATATAAAGGAACAAGTCCTTCTAAAGGCTCCCAAGGAGAAGAGATAGGTTAAATATATATATACTCGTGAAAAGAGGTAACTTGACATCCAATCTCATCAACCTAAAGAGCAAATAGGTAATAGGCCATGATGTTGAAACGAGTATCACCTAAGACTAAATCAATTTAACTTTGGATAGGATATAGAAAGGAAAATCGTTCTAAAAGTTCAAAGACATCGCCAAGTTTTTCATGTAATGATTACATAGTGGATGGGGTAGCACCTAGGTGTCATTATCGAGCTTCAAAAGGTGAACCACATGAAAAACCTTTGTTCAAACTAACTTGTTAAATATTATCATTTCCACGGAGAACTGGGTGGAGATGGACTCGAACAAATATAAGGTCAAAAACTTTGCCATCCTTAAAATTTTTATATGTATTTCTTGAGGCATCACCTAAGGAATTTAGTTGATGTTAATATAGAATCCCAAAAGAAAATTGCATGTCCATTATTTCATAAATAGTTTTATATCTAATTTACAAAGGATTCGTCTAAAAGTTACTTCACATATCAGCATTAACGACTAAACAACACAAAATTTCATGGAATCTCAATCACTTGAGAATAGCACCCAACATGTCAAAGAGAGGTGCAGTAAAGTTTGCATGGAATATCATTGCAAAAATATGAAAATCTAGAACCATTATTTTTATTTTGAGAAAGAAGATTGTATTATATGTTGTCATGATTTATATGCAAACGTTTTGTCTATTATTACCCACACCCTCATATATGTGAGGGTGGAGGTGGAAGAATAATAGAGAAAACATATCTTTATATATATGAGGGTGAGGGTGAGGGTGGGGGTAATGGGTGAGGGTGGGGTTGGGGTAATAATAGAGAAAACATTATATAGGCGAGGGTTGGGTGGATGAATAATAGAGAAAACATATTTGTATACAAACAATATCTCTATATAGGTGGGGGAGGGGTCGGGGAATAATAGAGAAAACATATTTGTATGCAAACAATATCTCTATTGATATCTAGATTGTCTTACATGAAACCAACCCACCATAACTAATATCTACACTCAATACTATCCTCAATATTCAAAAAATAATACATATTATCCTTAGTATTCAAAAAATAATACAGCCGATAAGAAACAAACATATCCCTGTCCCTCTAAAAAAAGAAACATATCCCTGTCCCTCAGAAGACATATTCTATCATATATCCTACTATATATTTAAATATGTAGACAAAATGGAGATAACATTAGTAACTAAATCCATCAGAAATCATTTGACAGAACCTGGTCATTCGGTGGAGGAAACTATTCACTCATCGACAGGGGAACAAGAACTTGCAGCAACATGGCGTCCTGAGCCGATATTCCAGAGGTTGGGAACTTGGGCTCTTCGTTGGCGTGCAAGGATATCATCCATGACATTCATCGATTCATCAATTCCCAATTGAACTTCAAATTTGTTATATCTCGTTGAATTTCAAACACCAATTCCATCAAATGTTGTTGAATTTCAAACACCAATTCCATCAGATGTCCAAGAGTATTTGTAAAAGAGCACTCGACTAGTGGGATTTATGTTGTAGCACACGAAGGATTTTGTAGACCGGTAGGAGTGAAATCATTCTTCACTGCAGAGGTAGCTCGGGGAATGGATCTCGGATGACTACGCTGACCCTTTTCTACCTGAGGTTCGTCTTCCCATTCAACTTTACAACCCCAGATTGAGACCGCTTCCAATTCATCAAATTATGATCTGCGTGAATACAAGAAGGAAAAGATGCAGTGTTGTTGTCCAGAGAAGTAGATAAATACTCCACAACACTAGGAGGACAAGCCATTCTTCCTCCTGAAAATATTGCCCTGTGAGAGCGCCCACAGATTCAGAGACGAGGCATCGAATTGACAAGGTGGTTGATGATATCCCTGACGTCGTCGACCATGCTACAAAAACGAGTTCTCGAACATAAGCTGCAATACCAATTGTTTTCTCCCCAATATCTATAATATCTAAATGCGAAAATCGACATGGGGGGTAGAGTTAGCACTACTATCAAACTGTGAGGAGAGTAAAAATAACCGTTGTACCAACGATCAACTATTTTCCAACACTCCCACACTTTTGGTGACAGGGTAAGTAAATGCTTCGACCAATTGGTGACAGGGTAAGTAAATGCTTCGACCAAGGACAATACAGCACATGGTTTAGGACATGGTTTACTTAGCATGGATATGCATCTAGAAACTAGTCCCCAATTGTCTTCGGAATTTTTCAGCATGTGAATCCATTTTTTTATTCAAAAATAAATTTTGAATAAGAAAAACTAGTAATTTGTGTAAATTTATATGGCTAGATTCAAGCAAAAAAATCCATTTAGTAAAAAAGCTAGCAAATGCCCTAAATTAGTAAACTAGTAAAATTGACCCACTTATAACTAAATATTCATATATAAATATTTTCAAATAATTTATAAATTACATTGAATTATGATCACTTTATTATGCATTAAAATAAAATAAAATTTAGAAAAGATAATTTAAATGAATAGATGTTAAAAAGTGATTTTCATAGTTACTAGCTACTTTATTTCTTTTCCATATCCAATATATAAAAGGACCTAGCAAAGAAAAGAATGTTCCATAATTAGTACAAGTGCTTAGATGAGTTTAGTTTAATATTTAAATATTATGACACATACTATGCAAGTAAATATGTTTATAAAAGTCAGAAATATCAAGTGGATTGATGAAATTGTTATTGTAACAACCCGCTCTTGCACACATTGAGCGAACCTATTCTTTTAGGACACTTGCTCACAAGTGATTCGGATTATTATACTATTAAACATTTGATTTGGATTATGAGGCGTTATGGGTTGATGCCATGTTGTTTTGTTGCATTGACATAGAAAGGTGCTATTGACTCAATTTTACTGAGTGTGCAGGGTTTTGGACCTCGACGATGCAGAGGCATCGATGGAACCCCTTGGACTCCAGATCGATTCGGGAAGTGAACTATTGGGGTTTGATTATTTTATATGTGATATTAGTGCATCTGATTATACGATATCATTATGGATATATTTCTGACATGATTCATTGATGATGCAAGCTGACGATAACTTGTCGACTAGACTCACATGTGGAGTAGAGGGGTCATGCAGGACTACTAGAGATATTGAGGGGGAGGTGTGGACAACAACCCTGCCACGACCTACTAGCACTCTCGTCGTGGCTCGAACTGTAGGTTAACGATTACCTAGTTCGAGAGGACCCACGATGTCGTGAGGGCAGACTGAGATAGTCGCTCATGATGATTCTAAGGGGTGCGCAATAAGGCAAGGGCCTTATTCTTTAGAGGCTCTTAATATCCCATAAGATCACCTAGCAGAGTATTGACTCCAGGGTTTTTTTATGCCTACCAAGTCAGTCAAGAGGTGAGTGGCACATTTGGAGAACGTAGTGTGTTATGAAGGGCACCTCGCACAAGATAAACATAAAGAGGTGAGTGGGACCCTTGGAGCACCTAGTGCATCCTGAAGGGCACGTCGCATTGTTATTTAATAATTGGATAAACCTAGATGGCTTTAGGACGAATAACGTGTTAAGGAAGATTTAAAAATTTTCCCTTAATAAAATGTCGCCCAAACTAGGAAAATAAAGTCTAGGTCTAAATTATACTCGTAATAAAATTTTATCTATACATACATACATACATACATACATACATACATACATATATATATATATATATATATATATATAATAAATAAAAATGATTAATCTTGTCACAAGAAGGGGGGTAAGCAATTAAATTGATTTATAAAAATCTTTTGAGATAAAATTTAAAAAGGGGAAATAATTGTTTTACTATATTATGCTAGTTAAAAATGTATTTATTAAAAATAAAAAGGGGAAAAAGGGTAAGTCTCTACACATGCCTTTTTGAGTTTAAATAAAAAGACGAAAGAGGGAAATCTAAAATAATTAGGAAACTATGAAAAAGTGGGAAACATAAAAAGAAAGGGGGAAAAACGGATAGTCCCACTTAGTAAGGTATCTAGCATTTAAGAACTTTCTAATTTTAACTCAACTAGTAAATTAATAAGGGGGAAAGTCATTAAAACTTGTAAGGGGATATGAGGACACCTATGAGCGATTTTAGGAGTGCCTTTAGGTGAGTGAAGGAAATAGGGGTAATTAATTAATTAATAAAATTAATTTATGGAGGAATGAAGGGGATGGGTGACACATGTATGGGGAGGATTTTTATGAATTAAATTATTAAACATTAAGTAAAATGAGATTTTGGGAAATTAAGGGACTTCGAAACTCTATATAACGGAGGGAGGAAAATGATGAGGGATCTCTTCTGTTATGTGTAACGTTACGCTGCATAAATTTATACTTGATTGACTTAGCTTGTGGGATTCGGGATACCCATCTCGGTGAGGAGTGGTAGCATGACCTTGCGAGGCGAGATGGGAGCTAGCTAATTCTCTGGTTAGTGTGAATGGCCCCTTTGCGGCTCGGGGGGGATAAGGGGGAAGACGAGTACCCCTAGCGTTGGCTGAGAGGTACCGGTGAAGTCTCATCGGTCGACAAGCAAGAGTTGCACAGAGCTCGCGGGACATCAACTCAGAGTGGGTGATTGGGCAACGGTACGCTTCCTTTATTTCTGCACAGTAGATTGTTAGTATGACGTATGCTTTCAGTTCTGTATGCTTAATTAGGTAAATAATATGATAGTCTTAGCAGTCTAGTTGATGACCGAAATTTCCCCATAGCCTTAGCTTGATGTTAATTGATTTACTTGGCCTTCGATCCCTGAATGTCTTGACCGTTTGAAGGTTTTTTTTTTATTGCGATAATTGCAGTTTATTTTTTCCTTCGTACCTAGATCACCAGCCGCACCTGAGCAGTTGGCCAGGAGCCTGATCTATGGTCGTCTCTTCGGCGTTAATAGACATATGGATCTCAACGCCCTACTTTTTTGTGTGTGGATGATCAGCAACGAATGTTCCCGCCCAACCCTCTAGCCCTATTGATTGTTCCAAGTAGTGCGTTGACTTGCGCCTTGATGTGATTAAGTAAGCCTGCAATATATTGATTGATGGAGAAGTTTTTTTTTAATCTGCGTCCCCTTAAATTTTAACTCTGTGTTTTCAATACATCCCTGGCAATGCAAGTCTACGTTGACACCTTTCCTCGCATTTTCACGGGGTGATTTTTGTTCTTCCAGTCTGTCGTTTGACTTTGCGATTTGGTCGCTGCCTTGTTTGACCACGATTTTTGGTTGCATTCACTATGTAGGGGAGGCGTTGTGTTCTGATTGTTTTATTGTTAGCGTTTGTTTATTTTTAGCATGCTCCACCTCGGAACTTAATAGACCGTCAGTGTCATTTGTTTTAACTGTAATAATATCGAATGGATTTAGTTCCAATGGCAGTTACAGCGAGATATTATCAGTGCGTATCGATTCATTTGATTGGCATTTCAAGATGGATGAACCACGACTGCTTACCTCTAACATTCAATTTAATTTAGAAATCCTTGATTGTATTTTGTGATGGATTATTTAATACTCCTTTCCTACTAATTTACACGCTGGGTGGACTGCAAATTCATATTTGTTTTTGATGCATTCGAGGCCCCTGGGGTTCTGCGTTTGATGTCTTTTCTCCACCATTTTCATGCTTCCTTGTCCAACAAAAACGTGGCTGAAGGCTGCATTCTCATAGAACTCTTGTTGGCCTTTCTCCTGGCGCGGAATTAAGCACAAAACATGGCTATTCCGGGCGTCTATGATGTCCATGGATGAGGCATTCCCCTGAGCCTTGAGTTCGAAATGTACAAGAGTGGTTCACATCTTCACGTCATTCGTTTGACCCCTTCTACAACACACAATCCATAACCTAATGGCGATTCCACTGCACTTATACCTGGCTACTGTATGCTTCACTCTTCTTTGTAATATTCATCGTGCAACAACGTAACCGAGGATTCAGGAACACTCAACATGGCGAGATGAAAATCAAAAGCAGTCGTTAGGTTGGCAAGGGTAAAATCTTCTATTTATGGCCAAAACTTGCATCCAAAGTATGCTTGTGGATTTGACATCATGTGCAGAATTGCAGGCACACTATCATGGTGCCAAGATGAAATCCCTTGAATTCTATCTCAGGAGAAAGAGACAAGAGTAGGCTGTCATTCAGATTAGCCAGAGATTGGGTCGAGTATGCCCATCAGAAATTGCATAGTTTGGATTATATTCAAACCTGTTAAGACAACAAGCAGGATTATAGGAATCATGTATGGGTCGAATGTAAACCACCTGTGTGCTAGAATCGTCTTCTGGAAACGACGTGAACTAGACTTTGTATGGATAAAATTGCTGCCCTACTCTCTTAAGTTAAGTGCACTTATGTGATTGTGTAAAATAGTTGATGCCATTGTCTTGACCAAACTAGCGCCTTGAATGTTTATTTCTCAGCGTTTTTTTTTTTAAACTATTGACATCTTTTTGCAACTATAACTGGGCCAACATGTTTACCATTTAGTGGCTGCGTCTTCGTGCTGGGTATGACAGCAGTTGTATTAAGGATTAATTGGCAGTAATCCTGTGTAATTTACTGAGCAATGTCACCTTCTCGGTTGGTCAGAGTTATCACGTTAGCCATACTGTATGGTTTAGACAGTGAATACAGAGTTATCAAGGCCTCCATGGTCAGACTTAGACTATTAGTCGTCGATTGATTTATAGTTATAGCAGCGATCGACTTCGTATGTAACTCTGCCTTATCAATGTTAGACAAGCACCTGATAATAGATAGCCTTAGCATTGGTTAATAGATAGTCTTATCATTCGTTTATGGACATTATTATTATTATAGCATATCCTTAGATGGTTATTAAAGCTGTTCCTCAAATGTTTTTATATCAGTTGCTTTAATTGTTTTTAACCATTTCTTTATTATTAATGGTCTATTACCGTAGTTCTTTAATGTGTTTTAAAACCGACCTAAATGTGTTTTACTCTGTCTCTTAATTATTAATTGTCATAGTTTCAACGTCAAGCTTTCAGTTAAGTACAAGTAGAATTTAAGTAGAGGATGGTAACTGATTTATGACATATGACCTCATTTATTAATCGGAATTGTCTTGAGTATATGAGAACTTAGATGGCTCTTCAAGTGAGTTAAACTGTTCCTTAGAATTGTAGAAGTTGATAGGGTGGTATTGTAGTGGTTTCCTTGATCACATTGTGGCTAAGGATCCATGATATCATTTGTAACTCTAAGTTACTGACAATCTGGTTAGAGCAAATCGAAGTCTTTAGTTAGGGCTCATCATACTGTAGATTATGCTTTTTAGATCCTCTTTGCCACTTAGATTTTTGAATAAAGTTCATTGCCTTCTTATGATTCCTTTTTGCCTCCTTCATGTGATGTTAGGTGATCGATTCACGTACTTAGATTATTGCTTCTAACCTTGATTAATTGTAGAGCTTGTGCGCGTTGATAGAGAAGTTCTTATGGAATAGAGAAGTTCTTATGGAACCTGTCTCGGTCGTGCACTTCCCATGTAGGGTGAAGTGGTTGTCATATTTGGATTTTGGTACTTGATTCTGTAACACCTCAATGCGTTGGTGGCATGCCGTAGAGGTTTCTTTAACTGGTCGTCGAAGTCATTGTGTCAGTCAGGTAGCCGATTTTATCTGCCCTTGAATATGTAGGTTCTGTCCAGTTGCTGATGTGCTAGTGTGCTAAGTCGTTGTTGTTTGTTGCCTTCCGGCTTAAAAAAAAAAACAAAAATTTTAGATTTTATGCCTCTCTTGTAGTCACAATGACGGGGATGTTACATATGGTATCAGAGAAGGTTCAACCCTGTGAGTGTGAATCCCTAGGATTTCCACTACAGTAAACCTGTGAGTATTAACCCTTGCGTTAATTAAAAACCTTAATGTGTCCTTGCGGTGGACGCATTTAGAGGATGCCTTAGAGGTCGCAGCGTGGTGCCATTGAAGGAGGTGCGATGCCTCCAAAATTTCCGGCAACCTCAGACTCAAACCCCCAAGGGGAAGAACAAGTCCTTGGGTTGGATTCACTTGTTGTAAGGGATGATGAAGGTCTAACAAGGCCCTTCCAGGTAAGGTCAAAGGGCCTTGATTCACCATTAGTACTAAGATGAGGTCGAGACACCTGTACCCCTCAGGATCCACAATGCACCCTATATAGTACCATTAGTATCCATTGAGGACTCGAGAGAGTTGAGTTCTCGAGTCCAAGAGTGTTGCAGATAGTTGTGTCATCGAGGCACGCTTGTAGAGAAAGGAATTATGCTTCATGCTTTATGATTACGACCTACAGCATGAAGATCTGCATGGTGGCCTTTCCACTGAAGGGGAATACTCTTCTATGGAAGGAGACGCTCAAACAACTTTGAACATGACCATCGATGACGTGTCATGGGAAATGTTTGAGGAACGATTCTAGAAGAGGTATCTTTCTGAGGAATTCATTGAGGATCATCTCAATGAGTTCAACGCCTTGTGACAGGGTGACCGTACAATGCCCGAGTACGAGGCCCGTTTATGGAGCTTCTTTGACGCAGACTTTTTGGCCCTCGGGCCGAGATCCACTCACAGGATCGTTCTTTATCTCTCTCAATCCGAATTGACTCTTTCGATTCCCTACTAGAATCACGAATTATCGATCCACAAGTCCTTCAAGAAGCTCCCCTATGCGAACAGGACTGGGCGCAAGCTCCGCCTTCTCTGTGTGACCACAATGCTATGATCAAGGCCCAATTCCAAAGGTGCTTGTTGCAACTCGCAACTTGCGAGTTTGTGAGTCATGGCTCCCGACTCTTCCTTTCCAATCTCGTGATACCCGAAATGTCGATACGGGTATGGCTCTTCCCCTGTCAGCACCCTCCTTGCGTGACCGCCGGCTAGGCTAAGTGCTAGCTCCTCTCACTACTTGCCACTTCATGAGTTCAAAGGTTGAACATTCGTTCCTTCCTTGCGCAATCCTCTGAGACTTGAAAGTTAGCGAAGGTTGACTTTCCTTCCGTACTTCTTGCAACTCGCCACTTCACGAGTTGTAGCATCTAATCTTGGCACCTTCCCTTCACGAAACCCCGAGAAGCGATATTTATTTTCCCTCTCGCGTTCTCGCTACTCACAACTTCGCAAGTCAAAGGGTTGAGCTCTCATGATCTTATCCCGTAAATCCCAGAGACGCGAGAAGTCAATGGAGCATTGACTCCCTTCTCAAGGTGACGTGTGCCTGCCTATCTATCATGCGTGCCCCACCTTATGGCTCTACCACTTGTCCACACGAGCCTTCCCTCTTGGCATTTTGTGACTTCTGATGTCGAAAGTGACCCCTCTCAACCTCCGAAACCCCGAATGCATGATAGGCGATGGGGTTCCTGATCCAATGGTCCTCCCGTTCTCTGGATCCAACAGTTTCCTTCGCTCCTCGCGATTTCGCTACTTCGTGACTTAGAGTACCCAATTCTTGGGCTCTCACCTTGCAAACCTCTGAGTTCGTGAGATCCCTAGATCTCTGCCACCTGTCCTCCTCAGATGGACAGTCCTGATTCTCTCATGACTTCACCGCTCGTGAATTCGAAAGACTTCCCTCTATGACTCTCGATGTCCGAATCCCTGATATGGGTGATCTCACAACACATGTCTGCTCTCATACGAACGGCTCAGATTTCCTTGGGACTTTACTACTTGCAAAGTCTAGGCACTCACCTCTGTGAGTCTCGGTGCCTGAATCTCCGAAATGGATGATTCCGCGAAACGCATCCTCCCGCAGACGGACGGCTCAGATCTATTTTTCCTTTTCGCGATTTCTGATGTTGAGTGCTTGGATTCTTGTCCTCCGGACCCCTGAACTCCTGAATGTTGATATCCTGATACAACCCCTTCGGGATTTTCACTTCTCCTTTCGAGGTTTTAATCTCGTGCAACTCTCGACAGATCCAACGGCTATCGGGTTTTAGCTTAAGATCCAATGGCTCAGAATCTCCTCGGCTGTTGCGCTCCTCCTACTACTCCTTGAACGCAAAATCTTCAATGGTCCAGATATTCTTGGGTGATCCAATGGTAGATATTTCTCCTCCTTGGCTTTGGTGCTTTTCTTCCAACACTTGGAAGAATTCTGAATGTTCAAAGGCCTAGACCTTTGTGTATTTTCTCTGCGAGCTTCACAACCTTGAATCCTCGCCTACGCATATGAAACGCTACTCCTCCCGAGCTTTGGTCCTGAATCCTTAAAGGATTCTGACTTCTGCGCTCCTGCAGAGTCTTTGCACCCAAAGTGTTGTCTCTTCTGAGATTCTTTGAGACTCAAACCTCTAAGGAAAATAATTATTTCTTCCTTCTCCTTCATATGGAGAAATATAATTCCCTCCTTGCACTTTGTCTGCTCAAGCAACGTATTGCTGAGTCTTTTAGGATGTTCAACAACCTTGCGAAGATCCTTCTATGGACTGTTCTTCAATCTCTTAACTCAAAGACTTCCTTTTGTGCACTCTATCACTTACTCAATGCCCTCCTAGCAGCGTATCAAGAATCCTCAGATGATCTTTGCTTCCAATGAACTCACAACAAAGTTTTTCTTCTGTGCACTCCTTGCACTAGCTCAATGCCCACTTGGAAGATCTTTTATAGAACTCCTCAGAGATTTTGTCTACAACTGTGTCTCTCCATAGCCTTGCCTCCTAAGGTTTTCAACAACCTCACAGACCTTCCTTGAGTTGATGTTTCAGTTTATGTGCCCACCTGGCACGTCTTTTTCTGAATCCGCAGAGTTGAGAAGTGATTCTGTGCACTGGTATTCGGAGACCACAATACTCTGTCACGCCCTCCTAGCATGAAACCACAAAGAAACACGCAAGCCTGAAAATCAAACAATTCCCTACAAATGCACTCCTAACATACATCTACAACATACATTGAACACACAAAGACATTCACACAACACAGACAATATGCAGGAAAACTGCTCTAGTTTGTATTAATGAAAATGCCTCTTTTTTACAAGGTGTTTTGAGCACGAACTTAAAAAAGTCTTGCCTCCTTATCCGTTCTCTCTTATGCATACTCTAACTATATCAAAATGAGATCGAAATTGATCTTTTACATAAGGGGTCTCTTCAAGCTCTTCCCTCCAATCTACCTACCCTATTCAATTACATTGAATGGGTTGTATAGTCTAGAATCGGATCTAGATATTAGCCTTACAAACATTAAAGACCTACATACTCTAATGCCTTCACAAAGGCACGACTCCATGGATCAACAACCTACAACATTAATTACATTCAAATTCAAAATTGAAGATGAGGGTTGTGCCTCTCTTTAGCCTTGAATGCATGCGCTAATGTGGTTGGTTATAGTGGAGAGATGCTCCTGCATCATGATTCAGTAGGCTCCTCACCCTCACAGAGAAACTTAAGGTCAACAAGTTATGTTCGCATTATCTTTGGAGTTCATCTTCTAGTTCAAGTACTAGGATCACTAGACTGAAGAAAGTATGTTGGAAGGTGGGGAGCCACATTTCTAGTGCGACTACCTAGTGAAGAGGACTAGAACATATGGATCAGTTGGACCCACTACCATAGGAGATTTGGGCAAGGCCCATTAGATTGTTATAGCAGTGAATAACCGCCAGGTAGAGCAATAGTCGACTGCGCTCAAGATGTCAGGTACCATTCCAGACTAGACCCTTAATATTTGATTGATCCCAGTGCTACCAAGAGTTTCCATTGCTGGCGCATTGTTAAAAGGGATTAAGTTAAAGGCAATCGAACATGATGAGTTTAGTTATGTAGAGATGAATTCGAGATCCAAACAAAGGGTTGGAGGAAGGGTTACAAGTTATACCTTAACCTGGGAAAGTGTTACACATTATTTTCATCATCCCTATGATCGTTAATGATGTAAACCTATATGTTGCCTTCAGAGGGGTCAGTGGCCTGAGTTCCTAAAGAGAGAAGGGAGAAGAACTTTTTCCTGAGAAAAGAAGTTGTTTTTTCCTATGTAAAAACCTTATAAAAAGGGAAGTTCGCAGGTTTCTATATAGGCAGGGTGCAAGAATGACCCATTCTCGTAGGTTGCACTATAGCCAGGGTGCGAACACCTCGCAGGTTGCTCTATAGCTAGGGTGTGAGAATTCCAGCACGTGGGAAAAATGATCGTTTTCTCGAATCTTCTAGAAGGAGAAGCTTCTATGGTGAGGTGGCATCTAAATGGTTTGGGTCTTACTCGCTTTCATGATTTAGTGGGATCATCCTAACCTCCTCACCTTATCCTCTTCAACTTATAAAAGGAGAGGAGTTCTCATGGAGAAAGTTAGCTTGAGCTTGGGTTAGCTTTGTTGATTCTTGAGCTTGTTAGCTTTGGCTTGGTTAGAGTGGATTGTGAGTAGCTATCAGATCTATGGTATCATAATCCTTGGAGCAAGAAGTGTGTGGGGAATGAAGGACAGTTGGAAGGGACCTTACGACATCAAGGCCATGGTTGTAATCTCTCTTTCACATTTAATATGATACAGTAATAT
>JZKD02S0150557.1:102762-115279 GCA_000966675.3 Picea glauca
TCTTCACCTTCATCAAGAGTCCAAGTAGGATTTTCTAGAGGCTTATTTGGTGTAGAAGTTCCCTTTTTGGGTGGCATGTTGGCCAAGTATCACTTTTGAACCTTGATTTTGAAGTAGTTTTGCTAGACAATATTTATTCTATTGTATCTCCCAAGTTTCAGCCCTTATGGGTATGAAAATTTCTCTTATGTATTTCTATGATATTTCTTCTCTGCAATGACATAGGTCTGATCAAAATTGGATGTGCCAAGTGGAATTTATGGTAACTTCCCCACAACTTGCTGATTTTTTTCCTTTCCAGGAGATCTCACTTGTATAGTCTGCCCTACACAAAATAATTGATATACAAATCTGAAACTCGCACCTAAAATACTATAGACTGTCCATGATCCAATGAAACCAGTCCCACATGATTTGGATACTCTAGGAAGAAGTTATGATTGTTTTACTTGGAACACCTTCTTGAGACTAGTCAATAGGAATAGTCAGATACCCTATCTTACACAGGGTGTATCTTCAAATTTAAGATGACCCAGAATCTAAACTTTTTACCACATATACCTTACTAATTTATTTAAATATCCTCCAGAGATCAGGGTCCAAAATGTTACATAAAATTGTTTATAGTGAAAATTCCGCAATGACTCAGTTCAGGACGATTCCAGAACCCTATCTTGTACCGACTATATATATGAAATTATAATGCCTCGGGAGATGAAATTTGAACCCAATGTACCTTTATCCGTCTGATAAATATCCTCCAAGTCGTTCCTTTTGAAACATTGTAGAAAACAAGTTATAGAGAAAATTCCAAGGTGTCTCAGATGTAGAAGCGAAACCCGAAGACCTTGAGCTCTGATACCATATGTTAAGAACCAAATATCAATATAGCATAGAAAATCCTTAGAAAATGTACTCAACACCTTGAAAAAGAGAGAATTTCAGATAATAAGCCTCTTTGAGGGGGAAAACTCCTTTTACCCCACTTAAATGTTCAAGCACAAGATGATTCAAAATGAAAATGTCTCTTTGGTATATATAGGAGACTAGGAGGTATAATTACAACTAATGGCCTAAAGCCGACATAAATAAAATAAAATTACTAATCTAATATGCCACAATTAAGGGGTAATGAGCCAATATTAGGGCTTAACACTTATATCAACCGTTACCCATACCTGACAGGTCGTGAGATGTAGTCAGCATGGACTTCATATTGGGGCTACCAAAAACATAAAGATGGTTTGACTCGATCTTTGTAGTGGTGGATAGATTTTCTAAGATGGCACATTTTATACTGTGTCAGAAAACTAGTGACACAACTCACATTGTGAATCTGTTTTTCAAAGAAGTCATTCGACTTCACGGCTTACCAAGGAGCATAGTTTAGGATCAAGACACCAAGTTTGTGGGACACTTCTGGAGAACCTTATGGAAAAATCTCGAAACAAACTTGTCGTTCAGTTCAAATTATCATCCTCAGACGGATGGATAGAAAGAAGTTGTCAACATAAGTTTGGGAGACTTGCTGAGGAGTTTGGTGATAGAACACCACAGTCAATGGGACAATATTCTGCCACAGGTGGAATTTGCTTATAATGATTCACTTAATAGGTGCACAGGGCAGAGTCCATTCCAAAGTGCTAGTGCAGAAGATTTTGCCGAAGCAATGAAGGAACTTCACAACCAGGTGAAGGAGAGATTGAAAAACTTGAGCCAAGAGTATAAGCGCAGAGCAAATCAACATAAGAGACAACTTCAATTTGAGGTTGGTTATTTGATTCTGTCACATCTGAGAAAGGAAAGGTTCCCGAAGGGAACATATAACAAACTGAAGATGAAGACAATCGGACCATGTAAGGTCTTGAAGAAATTTGGGGAAAATGCTTATGAGATTGAATTACCCGATGGGATCAGAATTTCTATGATATTCAATGTCTCAGATTTGTAACCATACAAATCTGGAGCAGACAGTGAACAATGAGAGGTTCGGTGGACAAAATAGATTCCAGTTGCATAAAAACCATAGATGGAAAGAATACTGGACAAAAGAGTTAGTAAAAGGACCAGAAAAAAGGAATACTTTGAATACTTGGTCAAATGGAAGGGACATCCAGTTGAAGATGCCATCTGGGAGAATGAAGAAGAGATTCAAAAGCATGGACAGACTGTGCGAGAGCTCATGGACAGGATCCCATGGAAATTTTCAAGCGAGGGAGTATGATGCAGGAGCATCGCCGGCATCAAGCGAGCATGGGACAACACTAATGCATTTTGGCACATGATGAATTGTTTGAAATATTTTGAAGTTTGATATGTCAAAAGTAAATGAAGCAATTAAGAAAGGGCGTACTTGTATATTGTGATCAAACCTTGAGTGTATCGCTCTCGTCTGAAGGACTAAGAGGCATTTATGCTAGTAAATGTAAGTAGGTAGTTTTAAATTCTTAGATTAGACAGTTTTAAGAGCTGGAGGGAAAATGGATATAGACACCCTCACTTGTATCATTGTAACATTAGCAGCATGATCAATAGAGCATAGGAGAGAAGAAGCAAAGAGTTATGAAAAGTAGAAGAGCCCATGTACAAAAGTTCTTGATTAATACAAGGATCTTTAGTTCAGACTCATGGTGTCTAATTGCTTTATGTGTTGTACATGTTGATTGATCTATGCTTGTTTACTCTCTGTTATACATTTTCTTTGTTGCATGAATGTATGATTTCATGTTGAATGTTTGAAATTTGAAGAGAGGGAGATTAAAGAATGAGTTTCAATTGTTTCTCTGTCTGAGCAAGAGTTTTTCTGCAAGGAGGGAAGTGAAATTGTCCGCAAGGTGTGCATTGACAGAAGTCAAAGTTTGTCTCTGCAAGCTCAGGAGAGATAACATTGTTCTCATTCTCACGGAAGTGTAAGTTAAGAATAGGAGTGTGCAGGGTGTGTGCAGGCTAAGTGAAGTCTCAGAGTTACAACATGGGCTAAATTGTTGAAAGACTGTTGTCGCAGGGAGTGCACAGAGTCGAAGAGGTTCAAATACTTGGAAGTATTTAAAGAACTGTCGCAAGGAGTGCGTGCAGGAGTATTCTTGAAGACTCAAGTTGTCGAAGAGAATATAAAGAGGGATAGTGCCTTGAAGTGTTCTAATAAGGCACAACGACGTTGTTTTCCAGGTGGATAAATTTTGTGAAAGAGAACTTTGTCCATTTCACAGGAATCATCAAGGAGGAATTTGATGGTCGGAATTCTCCATGGAGAATTCGAGAAGTTCTGAGAGTCGTCGGATCGTTCAGAGGAGCAGGGGATTTACAGTTTAAAACCTTTCCATCAAGATTCACGAGGTTGCGAAATCGCGAAAGAATCTAAGCGTTCCGTTAGAAGGAGGACACATGTCGCGAGATCACCCATATCGGGGATTTGGAGATAGGAGGTCAAAAATGGAAGTCCCTCAACTTCGTGAGTGGCGAAGTCATGAAGAGGATCAAGACCATCCATCTGAGAGTGGATAGGTGGCACACTGTCCGACACAGAGGCCAGACCTTCATTGATCAATTTGGGGTTTCGTGGGTTGAAGAATCGAAGATTGAGCATTAGGATTCATGGAGTCGTGAAGTCTGAAACTCTAAAAAGGTGGGAATTTTTGTTGTGGGACCCACATTGACGACGTTTCAAAATTTGGCATTTCGACATATCGGAGGATAAGAGGTCGAGACTTTTATCCCAAAAGTCCCGAAGTCGCAAGTTGTGATAAGGAGTATCGAGAAGATCAAGACTATCTATCGGAGGAGGACAGGTGGTAGAGATTAAGAGATCTTGAAAACTCGGAGGTTCGCAAGGTGAGAGCCCAAATATTTGGTGCTCCAAGTTGCGAGTGGCAAAATCGTGAGGAGCTAGGACAACCGTAGGATCCAGGTCAAGGGAGGACCGTTGAATCTGAGTCTCATTGTGCCTATCGTGCATTCGGAGGTTCAGAGGTTGAGAGGACCTCTTCTTGATATCGGAAGTCATGAAGTGTCAAAATATAGGGACGATGGACACGTGGCAGAAGCACAAAGTGGGCCTGAAAAATAGACAGGCGGACACACGTCACCTAGGGGAAGGAGTCAACACTCTGTTGACTTCTCGCATATCGGGAATTCATGAGGTAAGAGCACGAAGGCTCAAAATTGAAACTCGTGAAGAGACGAGAAGCAAGAGGAGATAACGCTTAGCCTAGTAGGTGGTCGCGCAAGGAGGGTGCTGACAGGGGAAGAGCTATACGGGTATCGACAATTCGGGTATCGCGAGATCGAAAAGGAGGAGTTTGGAGTCACGACTCATGAACTTGTGATATTGCAAGATTACAAAAAATTAGATTAGGTATTGGTCATAGCACTATGGTTTCTTGGGGAGAAAGGAGCTCACACCTAGTGCCGTTTGCATAGGGGAGCTTCCCGAAGGACCTTTGGATCAATTTGAAAGGAGATTCTAGCAGGGAATCCAAAAGAGCCAATCCGGATCAACGGGGTTAAAGAACGAACCTGTGAATGGATCTCGGTCCAAGGGCCGATAGGTCTGTGTTAGTTATGAACACTGTGGATTGAGTGTGAGGCAAGAGGAGCATGCTGAAACATAATTGCCTTGCTTTTATGAGCACTGTTGAGTAAGTGTGAGGCAAGAGGATAGCTGTTGGAATTGAAGGACATTGTTGAGGAGGAGTTTCCAAGTTCGCCCTCATGGATTCATGGTCAGGCTAGTGGGTGAATCGGGAAAGTGACTTTGGCTGCCCTGTTCTATGGTTGGGAGGAACGTGGTTGTTCCCTTTGTCTTCCCACAGAATTGGATTAAGATATGTTGATCTACTCATCTCTATTTTGAATGGCTATGTTTGATTGATGTCATATATATATTGAGTGATTATATCAAATTTGCAGTAATGTAAAATATTTGAATGATCATATCTCTTAGTTATGAGGAATATATGTGAATGAAATATGTTTATATATATATATATATTCGTAATACGTCTACTGGAATGTTCACAATCTGATAGTTGATATATATATATATATATATATATAGTTGTTGAGGAAGATAAGATATTTTCGTGGATATAATCCGTTTGTTGTCGCGAATTTCGAAATTAGACATCCCAACCCTAGAATTGTCCCTCCTGTAAGTAAAATGCTAGGTGGAAGCACCTATAATTTTGTCATATACATAAATATGAAAACGGGGAGATTAATGTCAGTGGGGCAAATCCTTTCTATAGTCAAAGACCCAAAAAGCCAAATATAGATCCCATGGAACACCGATATTTAATCACCAAACTCTTATAGAAGTGAAATTTCATTTATGATGCACAGATCTAGTACTGTTGGTGTCTAATACATTAATTAAAGGAAACTCTAAGTGATTATAATAGAAATTACTTTTTACGGAAAAACTATTGTCCTATTGTACCCTTTTGTAGATTATATGCATATAAACTCATAAGTTTAGATTTTCAAAATTTTGTTGGGTAAGCGGATATTGAATCCTTCTACACCTACTATTTCATAGAATGAAAGTAAGAATACCAGTACAAGGAAAAATCTTAGAATTATAAAAATAAGGTGAATTTCAGCATTCGGGACTTGCTGGTTACATTTATGCGAAGTTCCCTTGCTTTTCCAAACCCTGAAACCCTGAATCCCGAAATCCCAATGTGCTATTCCCACATCCTTCCAATTTTCACATTTTTGGAAGTTGTTGTGTGTTGTTGTTTGGTATTTGAAACCTCGAAACCCCGAAGCCCGAAATCCCAAAATGTTAAGTTCCACGTTCCTTTTCACAATTTCGGGAATTGTTTGTGTTTGATGTTTTGGCTTTTGAAGTCGCAAGATTCTGAACCTCGAAATCCTGAAGTGCTGGACATTTTTTTTTTTCATTCCGGAAGTTTGTTTATGTTGAGGTTTGGGCACTGGAACTCACAAAGTCCCGAACGTCGAAACCCCAAAATGCAAGTCTCACCTTTCCTTTTTCGCATTTTCGGAAGTTTGTTTATGTTGAGGTTTTGGCAATGGAACTCACGAAGTCCCAAACCTCGAAACCCTGAAATGCGGGTCTCACCTTTCCTTTTTTTCATTTCAGAAGTTTGCATATGTTGTTGTTGGGCACTTGAACTCACAAAATTCGAAACCCCAAAACCCTGAAGTGCCAGTCCAACCTTCCCTTTGTTTCACATTTCGGAGGTTTGTATCTGTTGATGTTTGGCATCTGTACTCACGAAATCCTGAAGTGCTGGTCACTTTTTGCGATTTTGGGAGTTGTTGTGTGTTTATGTTAGCTGTTGTATTCGTGAAATCCCGAAATGTTGGTCACTTTTCGCGATTTCAGGAATTGTTGTGCATTAATGTTGGGTGTTGTACTCATGAAATCCTGAACTCTGAAATCCCGAAGCGCTGGTCACTTTTCGTGATTTCGGGAGTTGTTGTACGTTGATGTTGGTTGTTGTACTCGCGAAATACTGACCTCTTAAAGCCCGACATGCTGGTCACTTTTCATGATTTCGGGAGTTGTTGTGTGTTGATTGGAGAATCTTCCTCCTAATTAGATGTATGGAAGTAACAAACCCATTTCCAAGTTGCTCATATAGTTGAATCTGTGCTGGTGTTATAGACATCATCAAATAAGAAAATATTGGTAATTTTTACAAGACTGTAAATAACATTGAAGGGAGGAGTATACACTTATTGTATCGTTGAGTATGAAGTTTTAAGTTGCAAAGTAAAGACAATCAATGATAGTAAGGTCTCTAACAAACTTTCAGACTCAATCTTTATAACAGAAAACTTAATTGCCTAAATCTCAAAACTATGCAAGGATAATTGTACGAACAATTTTATTTTTTTTGTGACAGTTTTTGGGGTAAATTACATATGGTATCAGAGAAAAAATTATAACACTGGGCCTGAACAGGGCCACATTAATTGCTTAGTATAAATTTTGATTTATGAAAAACTAATAAATCTTGTGGATTACAAACATAAAGCTTTTCTGTTTTGTGTTGAATAACGGCAGCTCAAGAAGCTGCAGAAATCAGGGTGGAAGAGAATCTGCAACAAGGACATCCTGGAGATCCAAGACATAACAGTGATGGAAGCTCACCCATGGAGGTGTTGGAAACAATGAGGAACCTTCTTGTTGAACTATAGGTTTTCAAGGCCGATAATGAAAAATTGAGGAAGGCACAGCAGGAACAACAAGGGATAAATGAAGTCTTGTTGTGTAGTATAGTAACCAAGAAAATCCCAAAAGATGATAACCATGAGGAAGAGGTCAACAAAAGGGCCCCCAAAAATTTTGGTGTGAAAACAGAAAAAGGAGACAGTTCTTCGGAAGGGACACCTTCAGCTGAAGACAATACCATACCATACAAAAAAAGAAAACAAACCGACCACCTTGAAGGAGAATTTAAAAACAATTAAACTAGCTACTTTTGATGGAGAATCCAGGATAGGAAAAGAATTCGAGGCATGGTTGTTGGACATAAAAAAATACTTCCAAATATACAACTATTCCAGTAACATGAAAGTCAGAATGGCCATCTACAATCTGAAAGGGAAGGCCAACATTTGGTGGCAGGACCTGAAATTGGCAAAGGGCCTAAAGGAGAAACAATTGGAATGGTCTGACTTTAAGAAGTATTTTAAGAAACAATACCTTTCTGAAAGCTATTATGAAAGGAAGACGAAAGAATTTTATGAATTATGACTCGAACAAATAATGATGGAGGACCTTATAAATAAATTTCTGGAACTACTAAGGTTCGTACCATACATCCAGGAGGATAAGGTAAAAATCCAATGATTCTTAAGTTTCTTACCACAGTCCTACAGGGACAGAATTGAGTTTGACAACCCCAAATCCTTGAGTGAGGCATTCAGGAAGGCACGAATGTTCTATGTCCAGTATAAACAATGGGTAGAGTTTCCCAAGATCTGGAAGGATAAGAAGCAAGATGGAATAAACCAGTGGAAGAAGGGATACTAGCCATCTCCTTATCAGAATGCAGCAAAAAGTTTCCCAAGGAAGGATTTTCATTCCAATCATATGAATACGCAAGGTAGCGGTAAACCTGGGAATGAAGAAGTTTGGGGACAACTCCCGTGAACCACTAATATGTTGGGATTGTGGAGAGCCTCATATAAGGAGGAACTATCCATGTTTAATTACAACAAACAACACTACTGTCCACAATTTGCAAGAAGCCTCGACAGTGGGAGACATGGGAAGAACTCTGCATCGGATAAATGAAGCTATAGATGGTCAACAAAATGACCACTAGTCCTCGATGGTAGAAATCGAAGGTAAAATCCATGACACTTGAATTTCTATTTTAATTGACCCTGGAGCTACATTAAGTTATATTACTCCTAAAGTAGTAGAGTCAAATAAACTTAAGAAACAAAAGAATGAAAAATCTTGGCTTATACAACTAGCAACAGGTACTAAAAGAAAAGTAGTTAACTTTATTTCTGATCTTGAGTTCAGCTTAGATGATCAAAAGATAAGGACAAATCTTAACATCCTACCACTAGGATCTTATGATATGATTATCAGGATTGATTCGTTGGAACAACACAAAGAAGTACTAGACTGTTATACAAAGATACTTAGCTATAAACATAATTTTGGCACAGTTAGAACAATCCAAGGTATACCAAAACCTGTGTCAGTCAGACAAGTTTCAGTGATGCAATTCAAGAAATGTATTAGAAAGGGATGTCAAGTTTACACCATCCAAGTGATGAATCTATTAGAAATAGAAGATAAGCCCAAGTTAGAAGACTTTTCTATCCTACGGGAATTCAGAGACATGTTTGTTGATGAGATACCAGAATTACCTCTTGGAGAGAAATAGATTTTTCTATAGACTTACTACCTGGATCAACCCCTATCTCAAAAGCACCCTATCGAATGAGTCTACCAAAACTGACGGAATTAAAAATATAATTATAGGAATTATTGGACAAAGAGTATATCAGAACAAGTGTCTCGTCATGGGGAGCACCAGTCCTCTTTGTGAAAAAGAAAGATGATACTCTAAGACTATGTATCGATTATAGACAATTGAACAAAATAACCATTAAGAACAAATACCCCTTACCTAGGATAAATGATCTGTTCGATCAAGTTGGGGGGGGCAAGATCTTCTCAAATTTGGGTTTATGATCCGGTTATCATCAAGTTAGGATAAAGGACTAGGACATAAACAAAACAACTTTTCGAATAAGATACAGACACTACGAGTTTGTAGTCACACCTTTCGGACTCACTAATGCACCAGCCACATTTATGTGCTTGATGAACAACATTTTCAGCCAGTACTTAGACAAGTTTGTAGTAGTATTTATCGATGATATTCTAGTCTATTCTAAAACGGAGGAGGAACATGATGAACACTTAAGAATAGTTTTGAAAACACTAAGGAAACACAATCTATACACAAAATTTGACAAATGTGACTTTTATAAAAAAGAAATACAATATTTAGGACATGTCATTTCCTTGGAAGGTATTGTCGTAGACCCAGAAAAGATAAAAGCCATTATGGAATGGCCAGTACCTAAGGATGTGGTAGATATCCAGTCATTCATGGGAATCACCGGATATTATCGCAAATTTATAGAAGGGGTCTCCAAGATAGTCGACCCTATCACGTCATTACAAAAGAAAGGGACCAAGTTTAACTGGTTGTAAAAGTGTCAAGATAGTTTCAACAAGCTAAAATAATTATTGACATCGGCACCCATTTTGAAGGTAGCAGACCCAGATAAAGACTTCACAGTATGTGTTGATGCAAGTAAAGAGGGACTAGGTGGTGTTCTAACTCGGGAAGGGCACGTGATTTCTTATGAGTGCCGAATATTAAAGGAACACGATAGAAATTATTTCACTCATGAATTAGAATTCGCAGCAGTAATACATGCCTTAAAAATGTGGTGACACTATATAATGGGAAGGAAATTATTACTATTGATGGATAATAGCGGGGTGAAATATCTATTTAACCAGCCAGACCTTAATGCAAGACAAGCAAGGTGGCTAGCCTTCCTGAGTGAATTCAACTTCAAGGTCAGACATATCAAGGGTAAGGAAAACAAAGTAGCATATGCTTTAAGCCGCAAAATCCATGGGTTATTTAAGATAAATATCAGCAAGGCAAAAAGTGATCTGGAACAAAGAATAAGAATGACAGGTGTTAACGACAGAAATTACACTAAGATGATGGTAGAATTTCAAAATAGTATCACAAACCAAGATAAACCAGATATAAGTATCGACAAGAAGGGACTTTTAAGATTTAAAAACAGTCTATACATACCGGATTCAACAGAGCTAAAATTAACTATTTTAGATGAAATGCATAAGAAATCCTATTCTTGCCATCTAGGCTACCAGAAAACAATAACAGCACTCAGAAAAATATTTTACTGGCCTAACATGAAGGGAGAAACAACAGAGTACTTGGCTAGGTGCCAAGATTTTCAGTAGGTTAAGGTTGAACACCAGCATCCAACCGGCCTATTACAACCATTACCAGTACCAGAATGGAAATGGGAGACCATATCACTAGACTTTATAATAGATTTTCATAAAACTCAGAAACAGAATGATTCAATCATGGTTTTAATCGATAAACTCAGTAAGTCTGCACACTTTATTCCTGTAAAGTCTACTTTTAAAGCTATTAATATTGATGAAATATTTATGAAAGAAATTTTTAGACTGCATGGTATTCCTAAAATGGTGATTTCAAATAAAGATGTAAAATTCAAATCCGTTTTTTGGAAGGAATTGTTTGCAAGGCTAAATACTAATTTGAATTTCAGTACGAGTTATCATCCAAAAACGGATGGATAGACCGAAAGGACAAACCAAATCATAGATAATATGCTCCACATGTATGTAAGAACAAAACCGAACAACTGGGAAGACTACCTACACTTGGTAGAATTTGCATATAACAATGGGTACCAAACTTCGGCTAAGTTGAGCCCTTTCAAAATACTGTACGAAAGAAAGTGTACAACTCCAATTAGCTGGGATAACCCGACTGACAGAATCATGGTTGGACCCAAGATGCTCCAAGAAATGGAGAACATGGTAAGAAATGTACAACAGAACTTGAAAGAAGCACATGACAAGCATAAGAGCTATGAATATCAGAAAAGAAGACACTTGGAATTTCAAGTGGGAGACCATGTTTACTTGAAGGTCAAATCCTGAAAAATATCGTTGAAGTTAGGGAACTGTGCCAAGATGGCTCCTAGGTTTTGTGGGCCCTTCTAGATACTAGCTCGAATTGGACCCGTAGCATATTATCTTGCACTTCCAACTAATATAAGAATTCATAATGTATTTCATGTTTCTTTGTTGAAAAAGTATATTCATGACGCTACTCATATGATTGATTGGAACTTGGTGCAGGTAGAACCCGAAGGCGAGTTCCAGGTGGAACCCCTGTGCATTCTGGACCAGAGAGAAATGGCACTTCGGAACAGAGTCGTCGCTCAAGTAAAGGTGCAATGGAAGCACTTTAGTCCTGAGGATGCCACTTGGGAATTGGAAGGAGATTTGCGAAAATCTCATCCAATCTTGTTCCAGGAAAGGAACGAACACTTAGGACAATGTTTTACTGAAGGGGGAAAGGATGTGATACCCCCCAAAAATAAAATATTTTTTTTATGTGCTGGAAATTTATTTCCGTTTTTGGCAAATTTGAATCTAGATTTTTTTTTTCCATTTATTGCAATTTCGAATTTCGAATTTAATAATTGTATTTAATTGTTGTGACTGTTGGGAAGAGATCTATTTGGACTCAACTAACTATTTGACTATGACACTTATATCACAACATAATATTTATATTAATTGCAGGAGGACAAATGGAACAACCATGTTAAAATCAGCTGACCATGACTCCATGAGAGGGGAACATGTTGGAACTCCCTCTAGGATGATTATGAGAAGTGGAAAATTAGAGATTTGGTGGCAGGCCCTGAAAATCAGGGATTAAGAGAGTTGCGAAAATCCCCAGAGGAGGGAGAAAAAGACCTGGGCAAAAAAAAAATTGATAAATAGCATATGCGAGGAGGGAGGACGCTGCCGAGTATGCTGGGAAAAGATTTTTGAGCTCTCTTGCTATTATGAACACTGCGGATTGATTGTGAGGCAAGAGGAGCCTGTTGATATAGAATTTCCTTGTTGTTATGAGCATTGTTGAGTAAGTGTGAGGCAAGAGGATAACTGTTGGAATTGATGGACATTGTTGAGGAGGAGTTTCCAAGTTTGCCCTCATGGATTCATGGTCAGGCTAGGGGGTGAGTCAGGCAAGTGAATTTGGCTACCCTATTCTACGGTTGGGAGGAACATGGTTGTTTCCTTTGTCTTCCCACAGAATTGGATTAAGATATGTTGATCTACTCCTCTCTATTTTGAATGGATATGTTTGATTGATGTCATATATCTGTTGAGTGATTATATCTAATTTGCAGT
>JZKD02S0150557.1:115329-131729 GCA_000966675.3 Picea glauca
TGCGTCTGTTGTCGCGAAGTTCGAAATTAGACATCCCAACCCTGGAATTGTCCCTCCTGTAAGTAAAACGCTAGGCGGAAGCACCTATAATTTCATTATATACATAAATAGGAAAAGGGGGAGAATAACGTTAGTGGGGCAAATCCTTTCTATTGTCAAAGACCCAGAAAGCCAAATATAGATCCCACAGAACACCAATATTTAATCACCAAACTCTTATGGAAGTGAAATTTCATTTATGATTCACAAATCTAGTATTGTTGGTGTCTAATACATTGATTAAAGCAGACTCTAAGTTATTATAATAGAAATTACTTTTTACAGAAAAACTGTTGTCCTATTGTACCCTTTTGTAGATTATATGCGTATAAACTCATAAGTTTAGATTTTCGAAATTTTGTTGGGTAAGTGGATATTGAATCCTTCTACACCTACTGTTTCATAGAATGAAAGTAAGAATAGTAGTACAAGGAAAAATCTTAGAATTATGAAAATAAGGTGAATTTCGGCATTCGGGACTTGCTGGTTACATTTATGCGAAGTTCCCTTGTTTTTCCAAACCCTGAAACCCCAAATCCCAAAATCTCGATGTGTTGGTCCCACATCTTTCCACTTTTCGCATTTTTGGAAGCTGTTGTGTGTTGTTGTTTTGTATTTTAAACCCCAAAACCCCGAACCCCGAAATCCCAAAATGTTTAGTTCCACATTCCTTTTCGCAATTTCAAAAATTGTTTGTGTTTGATGTTTGGACTTTTGAAGTCACGGGATTTCGAACCCTGAAATCTCGTAGTGCTGGGCATTTTTTTTTGCATTTCATAAGTTTTTTTATGTTGAGGTTTGGGCACTGGAACTCACTAAGTCTCGAACCCCGAAACCCCAAAATGCAGGTCTCACCTTTCCTTTTTCGCATTTTCGAAAGTTTGTTTATGTTGAGGTTTGGGCACTGGAACTCACGAAGTCCGAACCCTGAAACCCCGAAATGCGGGTCTCACCTTTCCTTTTTCACATTTTTGAAGTTTGCATATGTTGTTGTTTGGGCACTTGAACTCATGAAGTTATGAACCCCGAAAACCTGAAGCGCCAGTCAAACCTTCCCTTTGTTTCGCATTTCGGAGGTTTGTATCTGTTGATGTTTGGCTTCTATACTCGTGAAATCACGAACTCCAAAATCCCGAAGTGTTGGTCACTTTTCGCGATTTCGGGAGTTGTTGTGCGTTTATGTTAGCTATTATATTCGCGAAATCCCGAACTCTGAAATCCCCAAATGCTGGTCACTTTTCGCGATTTCAGGAATTGTTGTGCGTTGACGTTGGTTGTTGTACTCGTGAAATTACGAACTTCGAAATCCTAAAGTGCTGGTCACTTTTTCTGATTTCAGGAGTTGTTGTGTGTTGATGTTGGTTGTTGTACTCACGAAATCCCAAACTTCGAAATCCCAACATGCTGGTCACTTTTCACGATTTTGAGAGTTGTTGTGTGTTGATTGGAGAATCTTCCTCTCGATTAGAGGTATGGAAGTAACAAACCTGTTTCCAGGCTGCTCGTATAGTTAAATCTATGCTGGTGTTATAGACATCATCAAATAAGAAAATATTGGTAATTTTTACAAGACTATAAATAACATTGAAGGGAGGAGTATACACTTATTGTATCATCGAGTAGGAAGTTTTAAGTTGCATAGTAAAGACAATCAAAGACAATAAGGTCTCTAACAAACTTTCAAAATCAAGCTTTATAACAGAAAACGTAATTGCCTAAATCTCAAAACTATGCAAGGATAATTGTACAAACATTTTTTTTTTTTTGTAACAGTTTTTGGGGTACATTACAGGTGCCAAGATTGTTAGCAGGTTAAGGCCGAATACCAACATCCATCCGGCCTGTTACAGCCACTACCAGTACCAGAATGGAAATGGGAGACCATATCGCTGGACTTTATAATAGGTTTTCCTAAAACTCAGAAACATAATGATTCAATCATGGTTGTAATCGATAAACTCAGTAAGTCCGCACACTTTGTTCCTATAAAGTCTACTTTTAAAGATATTAATATTGCTAAAATATTCATGAAAGAAATTTTTAGGCTGCATGGTATTCCTAAAATGGTGATTTCAGATAGAGACATAAAGTTCACATCCACTTTTTGGAAAGAATTGTTTGCAGGGATAAATACTAATTTGAATTTCAGTACGATTTATCATCCACAAACGGATGGACAGACCAAAAGGACAAACCAAATCATAGAGGATATGCTCTGCATGTATGTAAGAACAAAGCCGAACAAGTGGGAAGACTACCTACACTTGGTAGAATTTGCATATAACATTAATGGGTACCAAACTTCAGCTAAATTGAGCCCTTTCGAAATACTGTATGGCAGAAAGTGTATGAAACCAATTATCTAGGATAACCCAGTTGACAAACTCATGGTTGGACTAGAGATGCTCCAAGAAATGGAGAACATGGTAAGGAAGGTACAATAGAACTTGAAAGAAGCACAGGATAGACAGAAGAGCTATGCGGATCAGAAAAGAAGACACTTGGAATTTCAAGTGGGAGACCATGTTTACTTGAAGGTCAAAGCTCGGAAAAGATCGTTGAAGTTAGGGAACTATGCCAAGCTGGCACCCAGGTTTTGTGGGACCTTCGAGATACTAGCTCGAGTTGGATCCGTAGCATATCAACTTGCACTCCCAGCTAATCTAAGAATTTATAATGCATTTCATGTTTCTTTGTTGAAAAAGTATATTCATGACCCTACTCATATGATTGATTGGAACTTGGTGCAGGTGGAACCCGAAGGCGAGTTCTAGGTGGAACCCCTGTGCATTTTGGACCAAAGAGAAATAACACGTCAGAACAGAGTCATCGTTCAGGTAAAGGTGCAATGGAAGCACTTTAGTCTTGAGGAGGTCACTTGGGAATTGGAGGGAGATTTACGGAAATCTCATCCAATCCTATTACAGGAAAGGAATGAACACTGAGGATAGTGTTTTACTGAAGGGGCACAGGATGTGACATCCCCCAAAAATAAAATATTTTTATTTTTGTGTGCTGGAAATTTATTTCTGTTTTTGGCAAATTTGAATCTAGAATTTTTTTTCCATTTATGGCAATTTTGAATTTCGAATTTAATAATTGTATTTAATTATTGTGACTATTGGGGAGATATCTATTTGGACTCAACTAACTATTTGACTATGACACTTGTATCACAACAAAATATTTATATTAACTACAGGAGGACAAATGGAACAACCATGTTAAAAATCAGTTGACCATGACTCCATGAGTGGGGAACATGTTGCGAATTCCTCTGGGCTGATTATTACAAGTGGAAAATCAGATATTTGGCCACTAGCAGCCCTGAAAATCAGGGATTGAGAAAAGCTGTGAAAATCCCTAGAGGAGGGAAAAAGACCTCGACAAAAATTGATAAATAGCATATGCGAGGAGGCAGGATGCTACCAAGTACATTGAGAAAGGATTGTGATTCCTCTTGTTGTTATGAGTACTGTTGAGCAAGTTCGAGGCAAGGGGATAACTGCTGAAAAAATTGGAATATTGTTGAGGAATCTCCAAGTCCTCCCTCATGGATTCATGGTCAAGCTAGGGGGTGAACTCGGCAAGTGATTTGGATACCCTGTTCTACGATTCGGAGGAAAGTGGTTGCTTCCTTTGTCTTCTCGTGGATTGGATTCAGATATGTTGATCTACCCCTCTCTATTTTGAATGGCTATGTTTGATTAATGGCAGGTATTTGTTGAGTGATTATATCTAATTGCGCTAATTTAAACCTTTCCCTCTTTGTTCTTGGGTGTTTTGTGAGTAACTGATATTATGCATCTAATTGTTTCTAAATTTGAAATAATTCTTTCAATGGATGACATTTATCGTGGTACTAAATTTACAATCACAGTCTAAATTTTGGTGGTTCATCCCAAAATCTGGAAGTACTAGGTAAATTTATTTTTATACGAGTTGAGTTTAAGAAGGCTGATCCATCTATGGGTTAGGTTTAATCTGAAGTCAAAATGCTAGGATACTCTATGTGTGAAGAAGACCAGTCCATGTAGATATAGGTTTATTTATGTGACATAAGTATTAACAGATCAAAAACTGAGAAATTTAGAATTGAGTAAATTTTTGATGAAAGGAAACATGTAGTTGCATCGCTAGAATTAGATTTTTGAACAATGTTGTCCCTTAAAGAAATTCCTTGTTTCTTACTTTAAGAATTGAAGAGAATATGAACTAGCAAGAACCAATGGATCACAGGGACAGTCATGGATTTATCTACATATGCGTCCTTGCTTGCTTTGTATGAATTTGTTTCGTATGCACTAACTACATGCAAACAAAATACTAGATGTGTATAGAATGACAAAATTTGGAAAGTTAAAGAATTCTGGGAACCCCGAAATCCCAAAAGGCGGGTCTCACCTTTCCTTCTTTTTTTCCTCATTTTGGAAGTTTGTTTAGATTGATGTTTGGGCACCGGAACTCACGAAGTTCCAAACCCTGAAATCCCGAAATGCGGGATCCACCTTTCGTTTTTCGCATTTTCGAAAATTTGTTTATGTTGATATTTGGACACTAGAACTCGCGAAGTTTCGAACCCTGATATCTTGAAATGCGCGTCTCACCTTTCTTTTGTTTCACATTTCAGAAGTTTATTTATCTTGACGTTTGGACACCGGAATTTGTGAAGTTCCGAGCCCCGAAATCCCAAAATGCGGGATCCACCTTTCCTTTTTCGCATTTTCAAAAGTTTGTTTATGTTGACATTTGGACACTGGAACTCGCGAAGTTTCGAACCCCGAAAATCTCAAAATGAGAGTCTAACCTTTCTTTTGTTTTGCATTTCGGAAGTTTGTTTATGTTGACGTTTGGACACCAGAATTCGCGAAGTTTCGAACCTCGAAATCCTGAAATGAGGGACCCTCCTTTCATTTTTCACATTTTTTGGAAGTTTGTTTATGTTGATGTTTAGACACCGGAACTCGCAAAGTTCCAAACCCTGAAATCCTGAAGTACTGATCTGCTTTCGCAATTTCAGGAGTTGTTGTGTGTTGTTGTTTGGGCACTTGTACTCACGAAATCCCAAAGTACTTGTCACCTTTCGCAATTTCGGGAGTTGTTGTGTGTTGTTGTTTGGGCACTTGTACTCGCAAAATCCCAAACTCTGAAATCCCAACGTACTAGTCACTTTTCACAATTTTGGGAGTTCTTGTGTGTTGATGTTTGGCTTTTTTACTCGTGAAACCCTAAACCCTGAAACCCTGAAGTGTTGGCCGACAGTCTTTCCGTATTTTGAAATTCGGCAAATAGTGGGATCCTTTGTTTTGTTCAGCACTTGTGATCACCGAAACCCGACTGACCTTTGTTTCTTTACAAAACTGTAGGAACATAGTAGGAATTATTGTTATAGGAATAGCTTAAATACTCTAATGAATGGACTGGTAGAAAACGTTGGAGGATCTTCATCTGGGATAGAAGTATAATAATAACAGTTCATATTACAGGTCACTGTGTACGGGGCATGACAAGTACCTAAATTATTATATGGAGAAAGATATAGGTATATACTTACTTGTAGGTGGAAAAAAGAACAAATGTTAATAGAGAGTTAAAACAAATTTTCTACAGTAAAAATGATAATATTCGCCTTTACACGTGCACATAGCAAATAGTCAAGTTACCTACTGTTCTAGCAGTCATGAAGATCTAGACTTGCACTCACAAGCATAATTAAATGTGCAGAACTGATTACTTTGACAATTTTATGTTCAAACTAAACTAGACTGGTGTAATAATGTCATTATGGATCGAATTGAATCTTACCTTCTCTTAAATTCTAAGCTTAAACAATGTTGAATTATGTCATAGAATTTTTATTTATTTTTTTATGATAAATTTGAGGTTCATTACATGAGCAATGTAACCAAGGAGTCAGCAAACCTCAACACAACGAGATGAAAATTAAAAGCAATTGTTAGCTTGGCAAGGGTAAAATCTTCTATTTATGGACAAAACTTGCATCCAAAGTATGCTTGTGGATTTGACGTCATGTGCAGAATTGTAGGCACACTATCATGTTGCCAAGATCAAATGCCTTGAATTGTATCTCAAGAGAAAGAGACAAGAGGAGTCTATCATTCAGATTAGCCAGAGATTGGGTCGGGTATGCCCGTCAGAAATTGCATAGTTTGGATTATATTCAAACCTGTTAAGACAACAAGAAGGATAATATCAATCCTATATGGGTGGAATGTAAACCACCTGCGTGCAGGAATCATCTTCTGGAAATGACATGAACCAGATTTCGTATGGATAAAATTGCTGCCCTACTCTCTTAAGTTAATTGCACTTATGTGATTGTTTAAAATGGTTGATGCCATTGTCTTGACCAAACCAACGCCTTGAATGTTTATTTCTCAGCATTTTTTTTCAAACTTTTGACAGCGTTTTGCAGCTATAACTGGGACAGCGTGTTTACCATTTAGTGGTTGTGTCTTCATGCTGGGTATGACAGCGATTGTATTAAGGATTAATTGGCAGTAAGCCTGTGTACTATAGTGAGCAATATCACCTTCTCGGTTTCTCAGAGTTATCACGTTAGCCATCGTGTATGGTTTAGACAACTAAGTCATTTCTTGACAACGATTATGAACTCTATACAGAGTTATCAAGGCCTCCATGGTCAGACATAGACTGTTAGTCATCGATTGATTTATAGTTATAGCGGCGATCGAGTTCGCATGTAACTCTGCCTTATCAATGCTAGACAGGAACCTGATAATAGATAGCCTTAGCATTGGTTAATAGATAGTCTTATCATCTGTTTATGGACATTGTTATTACTAGCATAGTTACATAATTGTGGTTGATCACGGTTATGTTAATCACTTACGTGGCAATCAGTTAGCTATCAAAGTAATTTTTAAATATGATTTGGTAAATGTAAAAAAATAAACACATAAACGGATGTCTTTATAATAGCTAGGAAGTTAATGATTGAAATCACAGCCATTTATTTTGTGTGACTACTAAGAATATTCCAGCCATATTTAATCCTGTCCATAGAAAACTTATTAAGCACTAAACCCCTATTAAATCTGCCCATTGTCAATAGGTGTACGCCCTTTAGACGTAATTATAGCAGATACTTAGATGGTTATTAAAGTTGTTTTTCAAATGTTTTTATATCAGTTTCTTTAATTGTTTTTAACCGTTTCTTATTAATGGTTTATTACCCGCAGTTCTTTAATGTGTTTTAAAACGGTACTAAATGTATTTTACTCCGTCTCTTAATTATTAATTGACGTAGTTTCAACGTCAAGCTTTCAGTTACGTACAAGTAGAATTTAAGGAGAGGACGGTAACTGATTTCTGACATAAGACCTGATTTATTAATCAGAATCGTCTTGAGTATATGAGAACTTAGATGGCTCTTCAAGTGAGTTAAAATGTTCCTTAGAGTTGTAAAAGATGATAGGGTGGTATTGTAGTGGTTGCCTTGACCACGTTGTTGCTAAGGATCCATGGTATCATTTGCAACTCTAAGTTACTGACAAATATGGTTAGAGCATATAAAAGTCTCTAGTTAGGGCTCATCGTAACGAAGATCATGTTTTTTAGATCCTCTCTGCCACTTATATTTTTGAAGAAAGTTCGTTGCCTTCTTAGGATTCCTTTTTGCCTCCTTCGTGTGATGTTAGGTGATTGCTTCCCTTACTTAGATTATTGCTTCTAACCTTGATTAATTGTAGAGCTTGCACGCGTTGATAGAGAAGAACCTACGGAACCTATCTGGGTTGTGTGCTTCCTATGTAGCGTGAAGTGGTTGTAGTATTTGGATTTTGGTACTTGATTCTGTAACTCCTCAATGCTATGGTGGCACGTCGTAGAGGTTTCTTTTATTGGTTGTCAAAGTCATTGTGTCGGTCGTGTAGCTGATTTTATCTGTTGTTGAATTCGTAGGTAGGTTCCACTCAGTTGTTGATGTGCCAATGTGCTGAGTCGTTGTTGTTTGTTTTCTACCTGCTTCAAAAAAAAATTCACACTTTATGCCTCGCTTGTAGTCACAATGATGGGGATATTACAGATATAGAAGTTATATAGAAGAGATGGTTCAAGATTTTAGCATATATAAAATAGATATATTAATTATGTTTACATAGTTAGTTTGATTTTTGGTTGTAATAAGGTTGTAATAACATATCATATTTTCTTAGTTTAAAATAAGAGAATTAAGATTTAAGAGTTTAAAAATATAAATTTTAAAAATAAATTTGAATGAATGACCTGCTTTTAAAATTGACTAAATTTGTATCTGTCATCCCAATTATTGATTTATCAAACAACTTCTATTAAATGATTAATAATTATTATTTCATAAAGTCCTTGTCTAGAAGGGTTATTTTCAATCTTTTCCCTTTAAATCCATTCCCTACCACACTTTTCTAACATCTTAATTGAATGTCCACTCAAAATATCAACCTTTTTAAACTACTTACATAGTTTTATTCATAAATATTAACAACTAGATTTACAATATTATTAGAAATATTTTTTTATGTATAAAGTGTTTAAAAAAATTATTTAATCAATTTATCCAAGATAATTCATAAAGTATTTAAAAAAATTATTTGATCAATTTATATAAGATAATTTTTAGTCTTTCAATTTGTTTTAATTTTACTTTACACTTCCATACAATTTTATGTTGATAATCCAATTTCATATTTTGGATTGAAGGTTTGAAATTAAAATATATTAAATACAATACATTAATCTACCTTTTTGATAGTAAGTTTAAGTACGAATAATATGTCCACCACAATTTGCAATTAAGATTGAATATTTTGATTAACACATTTTAATTTTTAGAGTTTAAAATTTAGTATGTTGAGGACACCTTCTTATACCTGCCCACCCAATTTTCCCGAGTTTAATATAGGGAGTTTAATCCCTACATAGAATTAGGAAATCTCCACATGGTCGTTTTATGAAGTGAGCTTTGACTATTTAAAACATGAAGCTTGGGTTGTATTCGAAAGTTAAAGAGGTAAATATTATTTATGTAGATAATATTAATTAAAAAAGTGATTTCATTATCATAAAATACGAAATAAATAAGAATTTAAGAACGGAATAATCATAATCTCATAATTTATTTTGAGATTTGAATCTAATGGAGTATTTTTGGTTCTCCACAGTTTGAGAATCTTTGTGATTGTTGGATGTGTGTGATTTAAAGGTAGTGTGTATGTTTTTATAAATGTAATAAGAAAAAAATATATTAGTTATTTGAGCATCTTTGTGATTGTTGGATGTGTAATCTAAAGATGGTATATATGTTTTTATAAATGTAATAAGGATAATATACATTGGCTACTTATTTAAAAGCTTTTTCAATCTAACCATTTTACATTTATAAAAAAAGGTTTAACTTTTCATTATGATATTAGCCTTGTAAAAAACAAAAAACTTATATTTCATTAATATAAGAAAATACTAAATAAATTATAATTTTTTATTTTAATTTAAAAAATGTATATAAATTTAAAATTTAAAATTTTAATGTTCTTTATTTCAAAGATATTTCAGTATAATAGGTTCATACTTTTTATAATTAATATATATATATATATATATATATATATATATATATATATATATATATATATATATATATAATGTAGACTATTTAAATCTTTATAAATCTTTATTATTTTATATTTATGAATTATTTTTATTTTTATAAAATATGCCAATACTTAGCTGTACTGCTTTGCATCCCTACCTTGACCAACCACGGTTATTAAAAAAATATTACGTGGCATTTTGAACAAAAGAAAAGTATCATGAGATGATTCATATGAAAAAGGCATGTAGGCTTGCTTTTGCTGAGCTAAAAGTGACAAAGAAATAGCATTCCGATTCCCTAATAAGATAAAAGCATTTGGAGTTGGATAAAAGAACATAAGTTTTTAAGTTGTTTACAACTTCAAAGTTTTGGGCGACACTTCATCACTTTGAATATGTAACTCGATACATTCTAAGTTCTTAGCAAAGCGATTTTCTTAGCAAAGATGACCTTTACTGTCACTATCAAAGCGATTTTCTCGATTTTCTTTACAGCATTCCAAAAATGGATGGTGTCATGTTTGTCAAAGAATTTTAATAGTCTTGAATAGTAAATAACAATGAATGAATGTTCATGCAGTTTCATTAATCCTTGCTTAAAATCAAATAAGCCAATTTCGAGTTTCACTTATCCTTGTTTAAAAACAAATAAGCCAATCTCAAAGAAAGTCTCCTTTATCTTAGTATAAAGCAAAGAAACCATGTTTTTATGTTTTTATATAGAAACAAACGGAACATCAATTGAATGATTATAAAGATCAGAATTATAAGTAACACCATTTGAATTGAATGATTACACAAATTCAAAAAAATTGAATGATTACAAAAATTAAAAAGCATAAAGATTAGAATCATAATTAATACCATTTGAATGATTATAAAAATTAATAAACCATCTTATTCCTGACATCTAGTAATCAAAAGAATATTAACCAAAAAACAAGTAAATGTACATATCTGAATGTGATGTTGGGACACAAATGGAACAACCATGTTTCACCCTATCGTAGAAAAGAACAATCAAGTTTACTTTATTTGTTCACCCCCTATCTTGACCATGAGTCCATAAGGGAGAAGTGAAATGATCCGTCTTTGCTATAGTTCTCTTCCACGGATCAGAAATTTCCTTGCCTCACATTAAACAGTGTTCATAACAACAAGTAGTTTCCTTTATCCAACATACTAAGCAATGTCCTGCCTCCTCCATATGTTGTATTTGTATGCCTGTTGTGCCTAGGTATTTCCTTCCCTCCTTGGGAATTTTCACATCTTTACAAATCCCTTATTTTTAGGGGCTGCTAGTAGTCAAATCCCTCATTTTCCACTTGTAAAAATCATCCCTAAGGAAACTCAAATATGTTCCCCACACATGGAGTCATGGTCAGTTGTTTTCAACCTAGATGTTCCATTTGTCTTCCAGCGTTTAATATATAAAAAAGTGTCTTTTACATGTGTCACAATCAAAGAAGTTAGTTGGGAAAATCAAATCTTTTCCAAACAGTCATAAATACTTAATTACAATAATCAAATTCCAAAGTTGGATTTGCAAAAAAGGAAAATAATTTCCAAATTTGAAATTTCCAAAAACAGAAATTTATTCCTAAGTACACTTAGACTTTAATAACTAATTATTTTAGGAGATATTACATCCTCTCCCCCTTAAGTACAATATTGTCATCGGTGTTCATTCCTCTCTCGGAATAGGTTTGGATAATATTTCTACAAATTTTTCTCCAATTTCCAAGTGGTCTCCTTAGGACTAAAGTACTTCCATTGCACCTTTACCTGGGGGATGGCTCTGTTCTGTAGTACTGTTTCTTTCATGTCCACAATGTGAAGAGGTTCCGCTTGAAACTCGCTTTCCGGTTCCATCTACACTATGTTCCAATCAATGATGTGAGTAGGATCATGAATATACTTTTTAAATAAATAAACATGAAACACATTATGAACTTTTATATTTGCAAGAAGTGCAAGTTGATATGCCACGGGTCCAATTCAAGTTAAGATCTCGAAGGGGCCAAAAAACCTGGGCGCCAACTTTGAACAATTTCCTAGCTTTAGGGAGCTTCTCCTTTCTTTGACTTTTAAGTACACATGGTCCCCAACTTGAAATTATTGGTGTCTACTTTTTAAATCTGCGTAGCTTTTCTGTCTATCTTGTGCCTCTTTTAAATTTTGTTGTGCCTTTGTTACCATTCTCTCCCTTTCCTAGAGCATTTATGGTCTCATCATAAATTTGTCAATTGGATTATCCCAGCTAATCGAAGTTGTACATTTTCTTCCGTACAATACTTCGAAGGGACTCATCTTAGCTGGTGTCTGATATCAATTATTGTATAAAAATTCCACTAAGTGTAGGTATTCCTCTCACTTAGTTGGTTTCGTTCTTATGTACATTCCTAACATGTCTTCCACAATTTGATTTGTTCGTTCAATTTGCCTATCTGTTTTTGGATGGTAGCTTGTGCTGAAATTTAGGTTAGTATCCAACCTTGCAAACAATTCCTTCCAAAACGTTGACGTAAATTTGACATCTCTATACGAAATCACCATTTTAGAAATTTCATGAAATCTAAATATTTTATTGATATTAATTTATTTATAAGTAGATTTTATAGGTATAAAATGTGTAGACTCGCTAAGTTTATCAATCACTACCATAATCGAGTCATTTTTCTTTTGAGTTTTAGGCAAACCTGTGATGAAGTCTAACGAGATAATCTCCTACTTCCAGTTTGGTATAGGTAGAGGCTGTAGCAGGCCAGTTAGATGATGGTGTTTATCCTTTACCTATTGACAATCTAGGTATTTAAATAAATATTCAGTTGTTTAACTTTTCATGTTAGGCCAATAAAACAATTTTCTTAAAGATGTTGCCATTTTCTGGTATTCTCGATGGCCAAAATATGGATTTTCTGCAATTCATCCAGAATTGTTGACTTTAAATCAACAGAATCAGGTATGTACAACCTGTTTTTGAACATTAGTAGTCCATTTTTTTCCAAACTCAGATATGTTTTGTCTATTTTTCTGCATTTCATTGTAAATCTTCTGTTGTTTTGATGTATTTTTAATCATTATATCTTGCACATTTTATTCTTTGTTTGATGTCATTTTCTTCTTTGCTAATACTTATCTCAAACAGTCTGTTAGTCTTTCTAATACTTAGGGCATCTACAACTTTGCTTTCTTTTCCTTTTATGTCTCTTACTTTGAAGTCAAATTCACTCAAGAAGGCCAGCCACCTCGCTTCCCTTGCATTGAGATTTGGTTGACTGAATAAGCATTTCACTCCACTTTTGTTAGTTAGCAACATAAATTTTCTCCCCATTAAATAATGTTGCCACATTTTTAGTGCATGAATTACAATTGTTAATTTCAAATCATGTGTGGCGTAGTTTCGTTCATGTTCTTTCAGTTTACATGATTCGTAATAGATGGTGTGGCCCTCTTGAGTTAGGACACCTCCCAAACCTTCTTTGTTTCCATCCACACAAACTGTAAAGTCTTTATTATGGTCTCCTACCCTTAAAATAGGTGTTGTAGTTAACAATTATTTTAACTTATTAAAGATGTCCTGACATTTTTGTGACCAATTAAACCTTAGTCCCTTTTTCTGTAGAGATGTAATTGGATATGCGATCTTCAAGAATCCTTCGATAAATCTGCGATAGTAACTGGTAATTCCCATAAATGATCTGATGTCAACAACAACCTTAGGGATAGGCCATTCCATAATGGATCTTATCTTATTTGGGTCAACTGCAATACCTTCTTCGAATATCACATGTCCTAGGTATTGTATTCTTCTTTGGTAGAAGTCACATTTGTCAAATTTTGCATACAGCTTGTGTTTCCTTAAGGTTTTCAATACTATTTTCAAATGTCCTTCATGTTCTTATTCCATTTTCAAATAAACTAAAATGTCATCGATAAATACCAATACAAAATTATCCAAATATTGACCGAATATACTATTCATCAAACACATAAAGGTTGTTGGTGCATTAGTAAGAACAAATGGAATTACGACAAACTCATAGTGTTTGTATCTTGTTCTAAAAGTTGTTTTAGTTATATCTTCATCCTTTATTCTGACTTGGTGATAACCAGACCTTAAATATAACTTAGAGAAAATCGTTGCTCCTCCCACTTGGTCAAATAGGTTTTTAATTATGGGTAGAGAATACTTATTTTTTATCGTCAACTTATTTAATTGTCGATAAGAAATACATAACCTTAAAGTTCCATCTTTATTTTTAACGAAAAGGACCGTTGCTCCCTAAGGAGAGACACATGGTATGATATATTCCTTATCCAATAGTTCTTGCAGCTAAATTTTTACCTCTGTTGATTCGGTTAAATTCATCCTATAGGGTGCCTTAGATATCAAGACATATCCAAGCAGTAGATCGATAGAGAAATCTATCTCTCTTCTTGAAGGAAATTTTGGTATTTCATCCAAAAATACATCTCTAAACCCATGTAGGACTGTAAATTCTTCTAAACTGGGTTTATCTTCCTTTTCTAATAGATTATTTAGTTGAACAGCATAAATTTGGCAACCCTTGTTCATACATTTCTTAAACTGCATGGATGAAATCTGCATAACTGAAACTAGTTTTTTGATACCTTGTATTGTCCTAACTATGTTGTTTTCATCTCTATAAGTAAGTGAATTTTCGTAACAGTTCAAAATTACTTTATTTTTTTCTAACTAGTCCATACCAATGATTATATTGTAAGATCCCAAAGGCAAAACGTTCATATTTAACTTTGTACTTTGGAAATCTAAACTGAGTTCACATTCAAAAATGAAATTTGTTACCTCTCTCTTAGTCCATGTTGCTAACTGTACTAACTAGGAATTAGCATGCTTTACTTTCTTGAGCTTCTTTGATTCAACTAAACCAGGAGTAACATAACTCAGACTAGCTCCTGGGTCAATTAAAATAAAAATGTGATTATCATGAATTTTACCTTCAACCTCCATGATAGTGGATTGATGATCAACTTGTCTTCCATCTACAACTGCATTAATTATGTGCATGCTTCTGCCCATATCTCCTACTGTATAGGCTTCTTGCAAGTTATGGATGGTAGTCCTTGTTGCAAAAGTTAAACGTGGACAATTACACCTCAAGTGAGGTTCTCCACACTCGCAACACTTTAATGGTTCCTTGGGGTTGTCCCCAACTTTCTTAACTCCCAGATTAACTGGTCTACCTCCCCCTTCGACATTCTGGTTGTTGGAATGAAAATATTTCTTTTGGAAATTCTTTTCCATATTCTGGAAAGGGGCTGGCTAGAAGCCTTTCTTTCGTTGATTCATTATGTCACATTTCTTATCCTTCCATTCCTTGAGAATTTCAGACCTCTGTTTGTACTGATCATATCACATTCGTGCCTTTCTAAACACTTTTCTTAAAGTTTTGGGATTGTAGAATTCAATTATGTCCTTGTAAAACTGTGGCAGACAGCTTAAGAATTATTGTATCTTTACTTTGTCTTCCTTGATGTATGGCACAAATCTCTATAATTCAAGAAATTTATTTATCAGATCGTCCATGGTCATTTGTCCGATCCCTAGATCATAAAATTCCTTAGTATTTCTTTTGTAATATATTTCTGATAAATATTGTTTCTTGAAGCATTTCTTGAAATCTGACCATTCCATCCGTTTCTATTTGAATCCCTTGGCCAATTTCAGGTCTTTCCACCAGATAATCGTCTTTCCCTTCAGGTTATAAATGGCCATTCAGACTTTCATGTTACTAGAATAATTATAAATATGGAAGTATTTGTTTATATCCAGTAACCATGCTTCAACCTCTTCACTCGTCCTTGACTATCTGTCAAAGGTGGATGGTTTGATTTTATTGAATTCACCTTCTAGGTGATCCACCTATTTTCTTTTTCTTCCTATGTATGTTTTGTTTCCTGTCACTTGTGTGCCTTTAGAAGAACTGTTCTCATTTTTTGTTTCAGGACCATAATTTTTAGAGGCTCTTTTGCTAACTTTTTCCACCTTGTCATTGTCTTTTGGGCTCTTCTTTGTTACTATGTTTTGCAATAGCATTTCATTTATTTCTTGTTGGTATTACTGTGCCTTTTTCATCTTTTCATTATCTTCCTTTAACACTTGCAGTTCCACGATAAGATTCCTCATTGTTTCAAGAACCTAGGTGGTTGAACTTCCTTCAATGTTCTTTCCAATTTCTTTAGGATGTCCTTGATCAGGATTCTATTCATGTCATATATCCTCTTCTTTCTGTGTTGCCATTATCACAACAGAGCAACATTTTTTTGTTTGTAGTAGTAAACATATTTGTTAGCTTTTTCTTTTAACAGAAATAAAATGAAATAAACTAATTTGGTCTTGCCCTGAGGTCCAAGTGTTGTAACCTTTATCTCTGATACCATATGTAATGTACTCCAAATTTACCAAATAATTCTTTTTTTGTTAAGTTCATTAAAACTCATTGACTCTGCAATACTTATCCGAGCATAAATTTATTGTCGTCACTATTGAACTTAAACATGTACCTCTTTGTAATTTAGACGACTGTGATCAAGATAGCTATCTTGTCTAAGTAAGTCATCCTATCATAGGTTTATAATGCATACGAAGTATGGTCAATAGACTAGCTTATAGTTTGTTCAATCACGCTTGTTTTATCAAATAGAATTTATGTAATTGCTTATTGTATCTATTTAGCAACTATAGTATCCATATCATAACATGG
>JZKD02S0150557.1:131779-149053 GCA_000966675.3 Picea glauca
ACTATTACACATTTTCACTATTCCAAAAATCATATTGTTGTAACAAGACATTCTACCACATTATAGCTGATATCCTAACACATTAAACTAGTTTTTATGCACACAGGTGTTATCATTACAAAGGGATTGTTATAGGGTGGTTATTACAACACAGACATTGGCGTATCATACACCATAACGCCTCTGGTTATGCAATGGTGCCACATCTAAACCTATACCTAATAGAATTAACCCTACCGAGTCATGTCATATCTCAACATTGAATATGTTTGGAGGCCATGTTAATGGCAGGGTCATATTTTTCTACAATGCATTTATCACTTGATATTACATTTAAGAGAAACATGTATCATACTGAAATGCTTAGGCATCCATGCCCAATGTGGGCTCACCATATCAAATTCTTCACATGGCTACTGTACTGTGCATTCCCATCACACATTACGATTTGTTGGTAATGCGTTTGAGGTTACTTCATTCATTATTCAGATCATGGAGATTACATCATCCTTGCAAGCTCTCTCATATCCCTCTATTTTTGCCTCTACGGGCATACATGAATTCATATACATTTACAAAAGAAACTGATTATTAAATGCACTCCTATCCATATTCTAAATTGGTATATTTAGTTGCAACCAACGCAAAATAATAGGATCTAAATCCATCCTTGGAGGAATACATTTTCACCAATTTCCAACACTGGACACCATCATTCAAAGTTTGCATGAACAACTAGTACCTGTGATGGCCCCATCGTTACGACAACAAGCAAAGCAGAAGTGAACTTTTTTTTTTTTTAAGGCAAGAAGGCGATGAAGACAATAGTTTAACCACACCACTGATGACAAACACAAGAATGCAGTCCGGGAGACAGGCTACTATGACACAATGAACAGGCACAAGGGAAACTAGGCAAACATGTGCAGAATAACAAGGAGGAACAACTACCCACTCGACACAAACATGACCACACCTACAAGCTAAGGGAGAACATCCCCATCCCGACACAACAGCCTATATGAACAAAGACTAGAACCTCAAGGCGCGTGAAGCAAATGATTGAAGACATTCAACCCATGTGCTAGAAGCAATTTGGAACGCTTGAAAACACTCACACAGATCGCACCTACTCTGGCCAAAATCTGATGTGATAGGAACCATATATCGATAAGAAAACCACACCCAAACCCAACAACAAGTCGACGAGACACCAGGGGACGACTACCAGGGAAGACATGAGCCAAGACAAGACTTCGCCCATGACCCAACCAATCACCTAGTCTAAACAGGTCAACAATTACAATCCATTTTAACATGGGTTACCATTCTAAACGGGGTACGTCTAAATTACAATTAGTCATTAATGCACCCGCTAAATTAAGGTTAATAAAATCAATCTAGCAAGTCTAACTAATCAATACTAGAACTATAATTATAAATACAGTCTAACCTCAAATGTAAGCAACTCTAAAATTGGAAATTTAGTCTTTACTCCCGAATCTAATTTTAATAATTATTACAACCTAAATGGACAATGCTATAATAATCCAAAATCTCCATCCAACTAGCCATTAACTTAAATAACAAGATTAACAATATTAATGTAGAATTCTACCCTTATAACACTTATGAGCAATTAAATATCAACATGTAGTCTAGCTATATTGACCAAACTAACAATGCTAGTTGTCTACTATTATTGAGAAGGAAATTGCTAACTATTAACATCGTTGTAGCAATTTAACAAGGCAATTAACATAGCAGTTACATAACAATTAATATAGCAGTTAACAAGGCAATTAACATAATGATTAACAAAAAAATTAGTTTAGCAATAACAAGATAGTTTACATGATTGTTGTCATAACAAACAATATAGAAATAACAAGGCATTTAACATGTTAGTTAACATACAATTAATATAACAGGAACAAGGCAATTTACATGATTGTTAACATAACAATTAATAGCGCAATAACAAGGTGATTTACATAATTGTTAACCATTTAACTCATTGTGGCATTTAATCAATAAGAAGGAATATGCTCACCATTAACATTGTTGTAGCAATTGTTCTGGAAATTACTAAGGCAACTAATATAGCATTTATCATTGCAATTAACATGGCAATTAACAGCAAAAGGGAAACTTTTGACCATTAACATTGTTGTAGCAATTGTTATGGCAATTAATAAGGAAATTAATATAGCATTTATCATTGCAATTAACATGGTAATTAACATGGCCAGTAACATCGTTGTGGTAATTAAAGTTTGGCAGTGAGAATGCTCAGTATGCACTCAATGTGAAGGAGAATAAAAAGGACAATACAAAAGTATAGAAGGACCAAATCGTGGTCATTCAACAGGAACTCAATCAAAATTTAAGTCAATTTCGTGCCCATTCCAACAAACGCATTCAACATTTCATGGCCAATTCGTGGGCATTCCAACAAACACAGCCATCATTCTAACTAGAAAATTCATGTCCCTTCAACAACGAACTCAGTCAATCATTTTTATGGAAAATTCGTGGTCATTCAAGCAACTGTAATCAACAATTTAAATGGAAAAATCATGGTCATTTAATAGCAAGCTCAGTAAGCATTTTAAAGGCAAAATGATTGTCATTTAAACAACAAACTTAGTCACATTTTAAAGGAAAAATGGTGGTCATTTAAACAAAAAACTCATTCACATTTTTAAGGAAAAATGGTGGTCATTTAAACAACAAAATTAGTCACATTTTAAATGGCAATTTGTTATCATATAAAAGATTTGCAAAATCGAAGCTATACAAGAAATCAATGAAAATTGGTACCTCTCCCAAAAGGGACCTCTCTCGGAACCGTTTTTCGAACAGTTCCCCATAACACATCTTCGACGACCATGTTCAACTACTGTAGGAGCATCTTCCACCATAGAGGATCGCTCCTCTTTAGTTGAAAGACCACCATACGAAACTTCATGTTGGAGGTATAGTCGCGAAGTGCAAAACACATAACCATATTCTCCAACCATGCCTCGATGTGTGCGTCATCCGAGGAACCAAAGATCTCAGGAAATTTTACCTTCTCAATCTCATGGTGATTTCTACCAATACCGACCAGAGTGCACGGTGGACCCTCAGGGGGTGCGGATGCCCTGGCCTCCTCTCTTTCCAAACAGTTGATCAGTGCCTCAGGCATGCACTGAAGAGATCTCATCATTCCAACCACATCACCCACTGCTATCTTCTCCCGCCTGACAACTTGTTTGTCTCCCTGGGGGTTAGACCCCTAAGATGTGGATGTTACATGCGGTGTCGCACCTCCCCCCCTAGCACCCCGTTGTCTGTCTCTGTGGCGTCATTTTCCTCTGTGACGTCCTCTAACCATGATTACCTGCATCAGTACAAGTCAACTTAATTAGAAACATTATAATCAAATCATATCAACAAAATATGTAGTGATCCCAAGTGGCAGGTTGAACCCCGCTCTGATACTACATGTGACAGCCCCATTGTTACGACAACAAGTGAAGTAGAATTGAATTTTTTTTTTTTTTAGGCAAGAATGCGATGACGACAACAATTTAACCACACCACTGACGATGAACACAAGAACGCAGTCTAGGCAACAGACTACTATGACACCACTAAAAGGAACAAGGGCCACACCTACAATATAAGGTACAACATCCCCATCCCGACACATGGTCTAGACGAACAAAGACTAAAACCTCAAGGCACGCAAACCAAACACCTGAAGGCATTCAACCCATGCGCTAGAAAAAACTTGCAACGCATAACAACACTGACACAAGTCGGACCTGCTACGGCCAACATCTCATTCGCCGCTATCCCACAGGGCATGCCACAATCCCCTCATTAGGAATCATGTTGTTCCCAGGTGATAGACGCATCAATAACCTTGGCGCAAACATCAGCTATCCAGACCGAGGAGTATAGAAAATCTGATGTGCTAGGAACTGAATACCAATAAGAAAACCAGGCCCAAACCCAACAACAAGTCAACAAGACACCAGGGGACAATTACTAGGGAAGACACGAGCCAAGGCACAACTTCGTCCACAACCCAACCAATCACCCAATCTAAACTATTCAACGATTACAATCTATTTTAACATGGGTTACCATTCTAAACGGGGCACGTCTAAATTACAATTAGTCATTAATGCACCCACTAAATTAACATTAATACAATCAATATAGTAAGTCTAAGTAATCAATACTAGAACTATAATTATAAATACAATCTAACCTCAATTGTAAGCAACTCTAAAATTGGAAATCTAGTCTTTACTCCCCAATCTAATTTTAATCATTATTACAACCTAAATGGACAATTCTATAATAATCCAAAATATCCATCCAACTAGACATTAACTTAAATAACAAGATTAACAATTTTAATGTAGAATGCTACCCTTTTAACACTTATGAACAATTAAATCTCAACATGTAGTGTAGCTATATTGACCGAACTAACAATGTTAGTTGTCTACTATCATTGAGAAGGAAACTGCTAACTATTAACATTGTTGTAGCAATTTCACAAGGCTATTAACATAGCAGCTACATAACAATTAATATAGCAGTTAACAAGGCAATTAACATAATGATTAACATAACAATTAATTTAGTAATAACAAGATAGTTTACAATGTTGTTTTCATAACAAGTAATATAGCAATAACAAGGCATTTAACATGTTAGTTATCATACAATTAATATAACAGTAACAAGGAAATTTACATGACTATTAACATAACAATTAATAGTGCAATAACAAGGCGATTTACATAAATGTTAACCATTTAACTCATTGTGGCATTTAATCAATAAGAAGGAATCTGTTGACCATTAACATTGTTGTAGCAATTGTTCTGGCAATTAATAAGGCAATTAATATAGCATTTATCATTGTAATTAACATGGAAATTAACAACAACAAGAAATTGTTGACCATTAACATTGTTGTAGAAATTGTTCTAGCAATTAATAAGACAATTAATATAGCATTTATCATTGCAATTAACATGGTAATTAACATGGTTGTGAGAATGTTGGGTATGCACTCAATGTGAAGGAGAATAAAAAGGACAATACAAAACTGCAAAAAGACCAACTCGTGGTCATTTAAAATCAACTCAATCAACATTTAAGGCAATTTCATGCCCATTTGATCAAACTCATTCAACATTTAATGGCCAATTCATGGGCATTCCAGCAAATGCAGTCATCACTCTAAATAGAAAATTTGTGTCCCTTCAACAACGAACTCAGTCAATCATTTTTATCGAAAATTTGTGGTCATTCCAGCAACCACAATCAACAATTTAAATGGAAAAATCATGGTCATTTAACATCAAACTCATTCAACATTTTAAAGGGAAAATGGTGGTCATTTAAACAACAAACTCAATCACGTTTTAAAGGGAAAATGGTGGTCATTTAAACAACGAACTCAATGTCATTTTAAATGGCAATTCGTGATCATATAAAATATTTGTAGAATCGAAGCTATACATGAAATCAATGAATATTGGTCATTATAAAAGAACTGAGGTAAATACAAAAAGAACACAGAGAGGGATAAATAAAATGTGGTTTCCCTTTTTTATTGCCAGGATGCCAATGCAAACGCATACAAGAATAACTAAAAACGTGTTTCCATTTCCAGGATACCAAATATAAAAGCACAAATAGGAAATTAAATCATTTTTCTATTGCCAGGATACCAATGCAATGCAGACAGGAATAACAAAAAAAAAATTCCAATTCCAGGATACCAAATATAAAAATGCAGACAAGAAATTAAATCATTTTTCCATTGCGAGGATACCAATACAACGTAGACATGAATAACAAAAAAAATGTTTTTCCAATTCCAAGATACCAAATATAAAAACATAGATAGGAAATTAAATCATTCTTCCATTGCTAGGATACCAATACAATGAAAACAGGAATAACAAAAAAAACATTTTTTCCAATTGCAGGATACCAAATATAAACACGAAGACAGGAAATTAATTTTTTTTCCATTGCCAGGATACCAATACAACGCAGACAACAGTAAGATAAACACAAGATCCATTGGGAAAAGTCATTGAAATGATCACAAAGATTCTATCAACCAAGGTGCAGAGAAAAAACAACATGGATGCAAGCAATCCATACACAGAGGTACATTTTCTAGAAGGCGCAAGTCAAAACAATCATTTAGGGACAACAATGGGGGTAGATGGTTGACATGAATGTCCTTCGTTCATCATCCATGGATAAAAAAGTAGGGCATTGAGATCGATAGGTCTATTAACATTGAAGCGAGGACAATAGATCAGGTTCCTAGCGGACTGCTCAGGTGAGGACTGATGAGCTAGGGACGAAAGGAGAAAACAACCACAATCATCACAAATCAGTACACCAAAGGGCGGTCAAGACATGGAAGGCCATGGGAGTCAATCAATCATCGAGCTAAAGGCTATGGAAAAATTCAGTCATCAACTAGAATGCCAAGACCATCCATTTCCTTACCCAATTAAACATGTAGATCAAAAAGCATAAACCATACTAACAATATACCATGCAAAAGTAAAGAAAACGTATCGTTTCCCAATCACCTGCTCCGAGTTGATGTCCCACGTGATTCATGCAACTCTCTCTTGTCGACCGATAAGTCTTCACTGGTACCTCCCAGCCAATGCTAGGAGTACTCGTCTTCCCCCTTAGCCCCCCCGAGCCACAAAGGGACCATGCACACTAACCAAAGAATCAACTAGCTCCCATCTCCCCTCGCAAGGTCCAGCTACCACTCCTCACCGAGATGGGTATCCCAACTCCCACAAGCTAAGTCAGTCAAGTATAGATTTATGTAGCATAATGTTATGCAAATAGAAGAGATCCTTCATCCTTCTCCTCCCTCCATTATAAATATTTTCGAAGTCAAAAACTTTCCCAAAACCCCTTTCAATTTACTATTCATTAATTTAATTCATAATAATTCTCCTCATACATGTGTCACCCATCCCCTTCATTACTCCAGAAAATAATTTCTTTAATTAATTAATCACCCTTATTTCCCTCACCCACCTAGTTACTCCTAGAATCGCTCCTATGTGTCCCCAAATTCCCTTACAGGCTTTAATGACTTTCCCCATTATTAATGTGCTAGTTCAGTTTAAATTAGAATTTTCTTAAATGGTAGATACCTTACTAAGTTGGACTAACTTCTTTTTCCTAGTGTTTCCCCTTTCTTTTAGGGTCTCCTCTTTTTCATAGTTTCCTAATTATTTTAGATTTCCCCTTTTTCCTTTCTTAATTAAACTCAAAAAGGCATGTGTAGAACCTTACCCCTTTTCCCCCATTTTAATGAATTAAATTTTTAATTAGCATAATAAGTAAATCAATTATTTTCCCTTTTTAAATTTTATCCCAAAAGATTTTATAAATCAATTTAATTTCTTACCCCCTTCTTGTCATAATATTAATGAAGATTATATATATATATATATATATATATATATATATATATATATATATTAAAATAGACAAAATTTAATCACCAGTAAAATTTAGACGTAGACCTTATTTTCCTAGGCTCGACGACATTTTTTTTTTTAAGGGAAAGGTTTCAAATATTCTGTAACACTTTATTTTTCCCAAAGCCATATAGGTTTATCCAATTATTATATAACCATGTGACGTTCCCTTCAGGAAGCACTACGTTCTCCAAGGGTGCCACTCGCCTCTTTCCATTTTTCTTGTGCAACATGCCCTTCAAGATGCACCACGTGTTCCAAGGGTCCTACTCACCTCTTTCCATTTTTATTGCGTGACGTGCCCTTCAGGACATACCATGTGCTCCAAGGGTGCCACTCACCTCTTGCCTGACATGGTAGATATCAAAAACCCCTGGAGTTAATACTCTGCCAGGTGATCATGTGGGGGACTAAGGGCCTCTAAGGAATAAGGCCCTGCCTTATTGCACGCCCCTTATAATCATCGTGAGCGAGTGTCGCAGTATTCCCTCACAGCATTGTGGGTCCTCTCGAAAAAGGTAATCGTTAACCTACAGTTCGAGCCACGACAAGAGTGCTAGTGGGTTGTGGCAGGGCTTCTATCCACCCCTCTCCCTCAACATCTCTGGTAGTCGATATTGACCCCTCTACTCCACATGTGAGTCTGGTCGGCAAGCTATCGTCAACCTACATCATTGACAAATAATGTCCTAAGTATATCCTTATCATATCATCCAATAAGATGCACTAATAACACATATAAGACAATCAAACCCCAATAGTTCACTCCCCGACTTGATCAGGAGTCCTAGGGGTTCCATCGATGCCTTTGCATCATCATGGTCTGAAATCCTGCACACTCAGTAAAATGAAGTCAATAGCACCTATCTATGTCAATGAAACAAAAAAACATGTAGTCTACCCATAACGCCTCATAATCAAAATCAAAATTTTAATAGTATAATAATCTAAATCCAGTGTCCTCAAAGAATAAGTTTGTTTAGCGTGCACCAGAGAGGGATGTTAAATACACCCCCTCTTGGTCTGAAATTCGTCTCGAAGTTTCACAGTATGTAAGTGCCGAAATAAAGTGTATCACAATATCATAAGTCTATCTATCAAACAAAAATGGAAACTGTTGGCACATGTCATATGTGTCCTCCCAAGTCGTCGAGTGCAGACTATAGTTGTCCCACTGGACCTTGACCCGATCTATTGTTCGACGTCATAGTTATCGAATGCAATGATCCAATATGCGGATCGACTTAGCCGTGAGCACCCCCCTGTCCGATACCTGCAAGGAACTCATGTCAATAGCATGTGTAGGATCACTAATATAATGTCTAAAAATAGATACGTGAAAAACATTGTGCATACGCCTCAAAGAATTAGGCAAGGATAGTGGATAGGCCACGGGCCCCTTTCTCTCCACAATCCTGAAAGGTCCCACAAACCTAGGAGAGAGTTTATATCCCTTTCCAAACTTGATCGAAATCATATGTGGTTTAACCCGCAAGAAGACTCGATCTCCAACCTCGTAACTACGGTCGACAAGGAGCGCATCGACATAACTCTTCTACCAATATTGTGCTTTTTTAATCCTTTGTCTTATTGTTTTCATTTTCTCTTCCATTTCTTGGATCGCTTTTGGTCCCATGAGGACCCTATCCTCAAGTCGATCCCAACTCAAAGATTTTCGACATGGTCACCCATAAAGAAACTCGAAAGGCGCCATTTTAATGGTGCTTTAGTAACTGTTGTTATATGCAAATTCCACCAGTGGCAAGAATTCTTCCCAACGCTTTTGTTGGTCCATTACGTACATGCGCAACATGTCATCCAAGGTCTAGTTTGTTCTTTTGATCTACCCGTCAGTCTCTGGGTGGTATGCAGTAATGAAGTTATGTTAGGTTCCTAAGGCCTCTTGGAAACTCGTCAAAAATCATCCAATAAACACAGATCCTTGATCGGATATAATCCTCTTAGGCACGTCATGCAGCCTCACAATCTCATTGATGAAAACTCTAGCTATGTCAGGGGCCTGATACATCGTACGCACATGAATAAAGTGAGCATTCTTCGTTAGAGTGTCTACTAATATGAAAATCGAGTCGTGTCTTCTTACCGTTAGTGGCAATCCAACAATCAAATCAATTTAAATAACCTCCCATTTTGATTCCATAATAGCGTGTGGCTATGGTAATCCTCCAGGATGTCTATGTTCAACCTTTACCTACTGACATTCTAGATATATGGCCACATAGTTTACTATGTCTACCTTCATTCCCTTCCAGAAAAATAAGGGTTTAAGGTCTTCCCTCATCTTCGTGACTCTTGGGTGAGCCATGTAAACTACTCTATGAGCCTCACTTAGGATCAAGATCCTCAACTCATCGTTGAGTGATACGTAAATCTGATTTTTAAAACTCAATAAACAATCGTCATCAAACGTAAATCCTTCAAATCTTGGTATTATCATTGTGTTTTGTCTGATAAAACCCTCGACCTCTTTGTACCAGTCATCGTCACAGTGTGAAGTTAGAATTTTTTCACATAGATTCGTTTGAAGAGGAAAAACCGAAAATATGCATGGTCTCTGACTCAATGCTTATGCCACTCGTTTCACTGTTCCTTTTATGTAAGTAATCTCAAAGTCGTACTCGCAAAGAAATTCCAACCAAAGTCGTTGTCGTGCGTTCAGGTCGCTTTCTATAAAGATGTGTTGTAGTCCATAGTGGTCAAGATTTAGTTCAAATTTCCATCCAACAATGTAGTGTCTCCAAACCTTCAAGAAATACACGATGGCTAACAAATCCAAATTGTGCGTAGCGTAGTTCTCCTCATGACTTTTCAGTTTCCTCGAGATGTAAGTGATCACTCATCCATCTTGCATCAAGACTCCACCTAAACCTTCCTTGGATGTGTCAATGAATACCAAGAAGTCTGAATCCATGTCAGGGGCCTTTAGTATCAGTGTTGTTGTCAACATATCCTTGAGCCTTCGAAATGCTTCCGTGCATTTCGCGATCCAAAAAAACTTCTTGTTTTTCTTTTGTAATTTCGTGATCGTATTTTATATCTTCAAAAATCCCTCGAGGAACTGTCGATAGTATCCTTCTTAACCCATGAAGCTACGCACTTCCAAGACATTCGTGGGTGTAGGCCATTCCATAATAGCCTCGACCTTCGCTGGATCCACTGCGATACCTTCACCAGAGATGACATGCCCTAAGTAGTGAATCTTTGTTTGATAAAATGAGAATTTCGACAACTTCCTGTTCAATTTGTTCTCTCACAGACACTGTAGTACCAAGTGCAAGTTTTCATCATTCTCCTTCCTTGTCTGAGAATATATCAAAATATCGTCAATGAATACTTGGACGAACTTGTCCAAGCACTAGCGAAACACCTCGTTCATCAAACTCATGAATACCCCTAGGGCATTTGTCAGTCCAAACGGTAAAATAGTAAACTCGTAATTTCCAAACCTCATCTTAAAGGCGGTATTAGGGACATCATCCTCCTTGATCCATAACTGGTGATACCCTAATCGCAAATCAATCTTTGAGAACACCATCGTACCCTTCATCTGATCGAACAAATCATCAATCCTCGGCAATGGATATTGACTATTGATTGTTGCCTTGTTCAATTGACGGTAATCAATGCAGAGCCTCCACAACCCATCCTTCTTTCCTATGAAAATAATAGGCGCACCCCATGGTTACACACTTGGACGTATCATTCCCAGGTCCATCAATTCTTTTAGTTTCATTCTCAACTCCTGTAACTCCGGGGTCGACATCTGATAAGGTGTTCTACCTATCGGCTTAGTCCCCAGTTTTAGGTCTATAGTAAACTGCAATTCCCTCTCTAGCGACATCCCAGATAACTCCTCTGGAAAGACATCTTCAAACTCTCTCACCACCAGAAGGTGTTCTAGACCTTCCGCTACTCCCTTCTCATTTAACGCAAGGATCACATAAAGATTGCACCCCTTGTGCATGCTCTTCCATAGTTACAAGGAAGAGATGAACCTCAGGGAAACACCCTAGTTATGACATACAATCACACGTCTTTGTCCCTCATCATCGACCAATACCTATTGTTTCTTCTTGCAGTTGAGTATCACCTCATGCGATTCCAACCAATCCATACCAATCACGACATTAGAAGATCCTAATATCGTGACATATAGGCTGGCCCTAGTGGAAAACTCTCCCAAGTTAAGGGTACAACCTGTAACCTTTCCTCCAACCTTCTGTTTGGCTCCATAATCCATATTTACAAAGCTCAAATCATCATGTTCGACTTCCTTTACCTTAATCTATTTTAGCGAGGCACCAGAAATGAAACTCTCGGTAGCACCGGGATCTATCAAAATAATAAGGGTCTAGTCAGCGACGGTACCTGACATCTTGATCATAGTCAACTGGTGCTCTACCTAGTGGTTATTCACCACTGCATGAATCTAATGGGCCTTGCCCATATCTCCTATGGTAGTGGGTCCGACTAATCTAGACGCTCTAGTCCTCTCCATAGGGTAGTCGCGCTGGTAGTGTGCCTCTCCACATGTCCAACACCCCTTCTTCAGTCTAGTACTCTTGGTACCCAAAGTAGAATATGATGGCCCACCAGCCTGGAATCCTATTCTATTCTGTTGAATAGGCCTAAACTCTTGTTGTTGCGGTCGATGTTGTTGATGATGTTGTGGTCCCCGATAAGGTGTCTGTTGCTGAGGCACCAGTCTGGTGTCTGATGCTGATGTGCACCAGATGAAACCTTCCCTATTGGTCTCACTAGAGTCTTACTCTGACCCCCACTAATGAGATCCTCCTCTTCTATGAGGTTCTTCTGGACGACATCATGCAAGGTTTGAGGCATCAAAATCCTAACCTTTGCACATAAGCTACCAATAAGGATGAACACGAACCTGTTGACCTCAAGTTTCTCAGTATTAAGATGTGGATTATACCGAAGCAGCTCCATAAAATGGGCCTCGTACTCGGGCACCGTACGACCGCCTTGTTGTAAGGTGTTGAAATCATTGAGCTAACGCTCAATGAATTCCTCCGAAAGGTACCTCTCTCGGAACCATTCCTCAAACAATTCCCATGACATGTATTTGACGACCATGTTCAACTATGATAGGAGCATATTCCACCATAGAGGAGAGCTCCCATTTAGTTGAAATACCACCATACGGACCTTCAGGTTGGAGGTATAGTCGCAAAGTGCAAAGCACATTGCCATATTCTCCAACCATGCCTTGATGGCTGCACCGTCTTGGACACCAAAGAACTCGAAAAATTTGACCTTCTCGAGCTAATAGTGAATGCTACCAATACCGACCGGAGTGCAAGGTGGACCCTCAGGGGGTGTTGGGTCCTTGGCCTCCTCTCTATCCAAACGACTGATCAATTCCTCGGACATGCATTGAAAATATCTCATCATTCCAACCACATCAACCACTATTATCTTCTCCTTCCCGACAACCTATTTATCTCCCTGGGGGTTAGACCCCTCAGGCATGGATGTTATTGGAGGTGTCGCACCTCCTGCCCTAGCACCCCATCGTCTTCCTCCGTGATGTCCTCTAACCAATATTACCTACACGAGTACAAGTCAACTTAATTCACAATATTATAATCAAATCCTATCAATGAAATCGGTAGTGATCCCAAGTTGTGGGTTGAACACCACTCTAATACCACATGTGATGACCCCATTCTTACGACAACAAGTGAAGTAGAAGTGCAATTTTTTTTTTTTTTAGGAAAGAAGGCGATGATGACAACAGTTTAACCACACCACTGATGATGAATGCAAGAAAGAAGTCCAGGAAACGGGCTACTATGACACCATGCAAAGGCAGAAGGGCCACACCTACAGGCTAAAAGACAACATCTCCATCCCGACACAACAACCTAGATGAACAAAGACTAGAACCTCAAGGCGTACAAACCAAATGCCTGAAGGCATTCAACCCATGCGCTAGAAGAAACTTGCAATGCTCAACAACAATCACACAAGTCGCACCTACTCCAGCCAATATCTCATTCGACGCTATCCCATAGGGCATGCCACAATCCCCTCATAAGGAATCATGTCATTCCCAGGTGATAGACGCGTCAATAACCTTGGCGCAAACATAAGATTTCTAGACCAAGGACTCTAGAAAATCCAATGCGCTAGGAACCAAATACCAATAAGAAAACCACGCCCAAACACAACAAGAAGTCGATGAGACACCAGGGGAAGACTACTAGGGAAGATATGAGCCAAGACACTACTTCATCCACGACCCAAACAATCACCCAGTCTAAACTGGTCAACGATTACAATCTATTTTAACATGGGTTGCCATTCTAAATGGGGCACATCTAAATTACAATTAGTCATTAATGCACCCGCTAAATTAACATTAATACAATCAATCTAGTAAGTCTAAGTAATCAATACTAGAACTATAATTATAAATACAATCTAACCTTAATTGTAAGAAAATCTAAAATTGGTAATCTAGTCTTTACTCCCCAATCTAATTTTAATCATTATTACAACTTAAATGGACAATGCTATAATAATCCAAACTCTCCATCCAACTAGCCATTAACTTAAATAAAAAGATTAGCAATCTTAATGTATAATTATACCCTTATAACACTTATGAACAATTAAATATCAACATGTAGTCTAGTTATATTGACTGAGCTAACAATGTTAGCTATCTACTATCATTGAGAAGGAAACTGCTAACTATTAACATCGTTGTAGCAATTTAACAAGGTAATTAACATAGCAGTTACATAACAATTAATATAGTAGTTAGCAAGTCAATTAACATAATGATTAACATAACAATTAATTTAGAAATAAGAAGATAGTTTACATGATTGTTGTCATAACAAGTAATATAGTGATAACAAGGCATTTAACATGTTAGTTAACATACAATTAACATAACAGTAACAAGGCTATTTACATGACTGTTAAGATAACAATTAATAGCGCAATAACAAGGCGATTTACATAACTGTTAACCATTTAATTCGTTGTGGCATTTAATCAATAAGAAGGAATCTGCTGACCATTAACATTGTTGTAGCAGTTGTTTTGGCAATTAATAAGGCAATTAATATAACATTTATCATTGCAATTAACATGGCAATTAACAACAAAAGGGAAACTGCTGACCATTAACATTGTTGTAGCAATTGTTTTGGCAATTAATAAGGAAATTAATATAGCATTTATCATTGCAATTAACATGGTAATTAACATGGCAAGTAACATCGATGTTGGAACGCTGGGTATGCACTCAATGTGAAGGAGAATAAAAAGGACAATAAAAAAATGTGGAAGAACCAACTTGTGTTCATTCAAAAGCAACTCAATCAACATTTAAGGCAATTTCGTGCCCATTCGAGAAAAATCATTCAACATCTAATGGCCAATTCGTGGGCATTCCAACAAATGTCATCATCATTATAAATAGCAAATTCGTGTCCCTTCAACAACGAACTCAGTCAGTCATTTTTATCAAAAATTCGTGGTCATTCCAGCAACCACAATCAACAATTTAAATTGAAAAATCATGGTCATTTAACAACAAAATCAGTCAACATTTTAAAGGCAAAATGGTGTTCATTTAAACAACAAACTCAGTCACGTTTTTAAGCCAAAATGGTGGTCATTTAAACAACAAACTCAGTGACGTTTTAAATGGCAATTCATTATCATATAAAAGATTTGCAAAATCGAAGCTATACAAGAAATCAACGAAAATTGGTCGTTATAAAAGCAATGAGGTAAACACAAAAACAACGTAGAGAGGGATAAATAAAACATGGTTTCCCTTTTTCATTGCTAGGATGCCAATGCAAACGAATACAGGAATAACCAAAAACATTTTTCCATTTCTAAGATACCAAATATAAAAACGCAAACAGGAAATTAAATCATTTTTCCATTTCCAGGATACCAATGCAACACAAACAAGAATAACATTTTTTTTTTCCAATTCCAGGATACCAAATATAAAAACATAGACAGGGAATTAAATTGTTTTTCCATTGCGAGGATACAAATACAATGCAGACAGGAATAACAATTTTTTTTTTCCAATTTTAGGATACCAAATATAAAAACGCAGACATGAAATTAAATCGTTTTTCCATTGCCAGGATACCAATACAATGCAGACAGGAATAAAAAAAAAACGTTTTTTCCAATTCCAAGATACCAAATATAAAAACGAACACAGGAAATTAAATCATTTTCCATTGCCAAGATACCAATACAATGCAGACAACAGTAATAGAAACACAAGATCCATGAGGAAAAGTCATCGAAATGATCGCAAAGATTCTATCAGCCAAGCTGTGGAGAAAAACCAACATGGAAGCAAGCAATCCATACGCAGAGGTACATTTTCTAGAAGGCACAAGTCAAAACAATCAGCCAAGAACAACAATGGGGGTAGACGACTGACAAGAAAGTGCTTCTCTCATTATCCAAGCATAGAAAAGAAGGTCGTTGAGATCCATAGGTCTATTAACGTCGAAGCGACAATCGTAAATCAGGCTCCTAGCCGACTGCTCAGGCAAGGACTGATGAGATAGGGAAGAAAGGAAAAAACAACCACAATCATCACAAATCAATACACCAAAGGGTGGTCAAGACATACTGGAAAGCGAAGGCCATGGGAGTCAATCAATCATTGAGCTAAGGACTATGGAAAAATTCAGTCATCAACTAGAATGCGAATACCATCAATTTCCTTACCCAATTAAACATGCAAATCTAAAAGAATAAACCATACTAACAATCTACCATGCAAAAATAAAGAAAATGTATCGTTTCCCAATCGCCCGCTCCAAGTTGATGTCCCATGCACTTCATGCAAATCCCGCTTGTCGATCGATGAGACATCACCGGTACCTCCCAGCCAACACTAGAGGTACTCTTCTTCCCCATTATCCCCCAGAGCCGCAAAGGTGCCACATACACTAACCAGAAAATCAACTAGCTCCCAGCTCGCCTCGCAAGGTCGAACTACCACTCTTCACCGAGCTAGGTATCCCAACTCCCACAAGCTAAGTCAGTCAAGTATACATTTATGCAGCGTAACGTTATGCAAACAAAAGAGATCTTCCATCCTTCTCCTCCCTCCATTATAAAGATTTTCTAAGTCAAAATCTTTCCCAAAACCCCTTTCAATTTACTGTTCATTAATTTAATTCATAATAATCCTCCTCGTACATGTGTCACCCATTGCCTTCATTCCTCCAAAAAGTAATTTCTTTAATTAATTAATTACCCTTATTTCCCTCACCCAGGTAGAGTCACTCCTAGAATCGCTCCTAGGTGTCCCCAAATTCCCTTAAAGGTTTTAACGACTTTCCCCATTATTAATTTGCTAGTTTAGTTTGAACTAGAAATTTCTTAAATGGTAGATACCTTACTAAGTTGGACTAACTACTTTTTCCTAGTGTTTCCCCTTTCTTTTAAGGATTCCGATTTTTCCTTGTTTCCTAATTATTTTAGATTTCCCCTTTCTCCCTTTTTAATTAAACCCAAAAAGGCATGCGTAGAAACTTACCCCTTTTCCCCCTTTTTAATGAATTAAATTTTTAATTAGCATAATAAGTAAATCAATTATTTCCCCTTTTTAAATTTTATCCCAAAAGATTTTATAAATCAATTTAATTGCTTACCCCCTTCTTGTCATAAGATTAATGAAGAT
>JZKD02S0150557.1:165496-178024 GCA_000966675.3 Picea glauca
TATATATATATATATATATATATATATATATATATATATATATACTTTTAGTTTTTAGAAGAAGAAGGAAAGTTATACATGTTTTAATTTTTATTTTTATTTCTTCTAAAAATAACAATAAAGGTTAACTTAAATGAAATAAAGTTAGTGAATGGAAATTAGAAAACAAAATTGTGAATTTTAATTATGGATATTTTAATTTAAAAAACAATAGCAATCATTATTAGAGATAGAGATTTTATTTTATTTCTAGTAAGATTGATTTTGAGGACTATTCATAGACGACCAACTTGGCTAGGTACCTTAGTGACTTTATAGATGGAGATACTTCCATAAGAATATTCTATATTTAACATTGTATCATCATCATTTTTAATGTAGAAGATAATCATTAACCTTTGTACCTAACCATAATAGAAGACAATAAAACAAATCATGTTTTCACAATTTAAGAGGCCACACATATTAGATGAGGAAGGGATAAGTGTAGGTGATGCTCAACATGGATTTTTTCCCAAATAGTCTAGGAGGAGTTTGTGGATCTCATGAATTATTCCTTAATAATGATGTTACGAGGAATGCATGCATATTAATGTCTAGTAATTTAATTTGGGACATATGTCATTCAAGGGTTTGGGAGGTGGAACATATGAGATACACATTTATGAGTGTTATGAGGCAGCTTGATGTAGCTGTACTTGGTCAAAGCATTTTTTTTCAAAGATAAATATATGAACAATGGTTTAGTTGATTTTTTTAATTCTATCATAAGCCTAAAGAGGGGGTTTTACTGTATAAGGATTACTTGATTTAATAAATTCACATTCATATAAGTGACTAAAAAAAATATAGTTAGACGTTATTTAAATAAGGAAGTTATGTTTCACAAGAAGCACAAATACCACACCAAAGACATAAAATGGGATAAAAACCACTATATCAAATGATTTCATTGTAATAAATGATATATCTCTTACACAAGCCTGTCGTGTCTTTTTTGATGATGTGTCTAGTTTATATTTTCTAATCAAAACATTACACCACATATGTCAATGCCTATAGTTATTTCATAATTACATATACAATCATAATATATGTAACATCCCGCTCTGGCGCACTGAGCGAACTTATTCTTTGAGGACACTTTCTCGCAAGTGATCTAGATTATTATGCTATTAAAACATTTGATTGTGATTATGAGGCATATGGGTTGATGACATGTTGATTTACCGCCTCGACATAGACATGTGCTATTGACTTGGTTTTACTGAGTGTGAAAGATTATGGACCTCGAGGATGCCGAGGCATCGATGGAACCCCTTAGACTTTGGATCAAGTCGGGGAGTGTACCATTGGGGTTTGATTGTTTTAATATGATTTTAGTGCTTCTGATTAGATGATATGATATGGATATATTCTGACATGATTCGTTGATGATGCAGGCTGACAATAGCTTGCCAACCAGACTCACATGTGGAGTAAAGGTGTCACACACGACTACCAAAGATGTTGAGGGAGAGGTGTGGACAACAACCCTGCCACAACCTACTAGCACTTCCGTTGTGGCTCGAACTGTAGATTAATGATTACCTAGTTCAAGAGGACCCACGATGTCGTGAGGGCAGACTGCGAAATTCGCTCATGATGATTGTAAGGGGTGCACAATAAGGTGGGGGCCTTATTTCTTGGAGGCTCTTAGTCTCCCACAAGTTCACCTGGAAAAGTATTGACTCCATGGGTTTTGATGTCTACCAAGTCAGTCAAGAGGTCAGTGACACCCTTGGAGCATGTGGTGCATCCTGCAGGGCACGTTGTGTAAGAAAAATAGAAAGAGGCAAGTGACACCCTTGGAGCACGTAGTGCGTCCTGAACGACACGTTGCGCAAGGGAACAAATGAGGCGAGTGGCACCCTTGGAGCACCTAGTGCATAGTGAAGGACACATCGTGTTGTTTTGATAAATGAATGAACTTAGACGGCCTTATGATGAACAATGTGACAAGAATTTAAAAAAAAAACTTTTTCCCTAATAAAATGTCACCCATCACGAAAATTTAAGGTTTAAGTCTAAACTATGCTAGTGGTAAAATTTTATCTCTCTATAATAATAATAATAATAAATAACATAAATAATAATTATGATCTTCGTTAAATCTTGTAACATGAAGGGAGTAAGAAATTAATTTTTTCATAAAAAAAAAAATAAAAAAAAATCTATTGAATTAAAACTTAAAAAGGGAATTAATCGTTTTATTATTTTATGATAATTTAAAATATATTAATTTAATGAGAAAAGGGAAAAAGTGGGTTAATTTTCACACCTTCCTTTTTGAGTTCTAACAAAAAGGGGAAAGAGGGAAAAATCTAAAATATTAGGAAACTAGGAAAAGAGGTAAACATAAAAAGGAAAAAAGGGAACATAAGGGAAAAAGTGGAAAGTCAAACTTATGAAAGTATCTACCATTTAAGAGCTTTCTAATTTAAACTGAACTAGCAAATTAATAATGGGGAAATCCATTAAAACCTGTAAGAGAATTTGGGGACACGTAGGAGTGATTCTAGGAGTAACTCGAGGTGGGTGAGGGAAACAAAGATAATTAATTAATTAAAGAAAATAATTTATGGAGGAATGAAGGGGATGGGTGACACTTGTACGGGGAGGAATATTTAGGAATTAAATTTAAAAAAAACTTAATTAAATAAGATTTTAGGGAAGTAAGGAACCACAGAACTCTATATAATGAAGGGAGGAGATGGAGGTTGGATCTCTTCTGTTTGCATAACGTTACGCTGCAGGAATATCTACTTGACTGACTTAACTTGTGGGAGTTGGGATACCCAGCTCTATGAGGAATGGTATCTCAGCCTTGCGAGGTGAGTTGGGAGCTAGTCGAAATCTTTGGATAGTGAGTGTGTGGCCCCTTTGGGCTCGGGCGGCTAAGGGGGAAGAATATTACCCCTAGCATTGGCTGGGAGGTACTGGTGTAGTCTCACCAGTCGGCACGCGGGAGTTGCAAGGATCATGCAGGACGTCCACTCTGAACAGGAAACGGTACACTTTCTTCGTTTGTATGGTAAATTGTTTTAGAACTTATGCTTGAATCTGTGTTTTTACTTGGGTGAGTGAACTAATCGTCTAGATGGTTTTCTGAAATTTTCTTAGCTTAGCTCGATGATAGATCCTCTCCCATGGCTTCATTTCCCTAAACTTGTTGACCACCTTGTTGTGTTGATTATGACCTTCGTGGTTGTTTAGCCTTCGTCCCTAGCTCTCCAGTCCTCGCCTGAGCAGTCGGCCAGGAGCCTGATCTACGCTCGTTGCCTTAGCATTAAAAGACCTATGGATATCAATGCCCTTCTTTTCTATGCGAGGATGATGAGCGAAGGATGAACCTGTTAGCCGACTACCCTTGATGTTTGTCCCTGGCTAATTTTTGATTCCGCCATCTGGCAACAACCTCTGTGTGTGGATTATCTTGTGTCTCGATTGGTTTTCTCGATGCCTTGACTGACAGAACCCTTGAAATCATTCCATGACCTTTCCCATTGGATCCGTGTGTTCTCTTACTATTGTTTGCGTTGTATTGGGGTATTCTGGCAATGAAAAACAAAATGATTTATGGTCTGCATTTTTATTTTGGGTATTCTGGCAATGAGAAACAGAATGAACTCATCTTTGCATTTTACATTGGTTATTCTAGCAATGAAAAACGAAATGATTTATGGTCTGCATTTTTATTTTGGGTATTCTGGCAATGAGAAACATAATGAATTCATCTCTGCATTTTACATTGGGTATTCTAGCAATGAAAAATGAAATGAATTCATCTCTGCATTTTACATTGGGTATTCTGGCAAGGAAAAATGAAATGATTTATGTTCTTCATTTTTATTTTGTATTCTAGAGATGGAAAAGAGGAACTATTATTGTCTGCATTTCATTTTACCTTTGGGGCGATTTTTCCCTTGATGAAGACTATATTTTTCTTTCAAATTTTTCTACCATTTGATTACTGTTAATGCCCATGTTTTTCTTTTCAATTCATCAAATTTCCTGCTATGAAAGACCACGATTTTGGAAATTAAAAACGAACTGTGTGGCATGTTGAATTTTTCCACGTTTTTGCTTTCCAATTCATCAATTTTCTATTCTGAAAGACCACGATTTTGGAAATTAAAAATGAACTGTGTGGCATGCTGAATTCGCCCATGCTTTTTCTTTCCAATTCATCAAATTTCTTACTGTGAAAGACCACAATTTTGGAAATTAAAAATGGGTTGTTTACATGTTGAATTCACCCATGTTTTTGCTTTTCAATTCATCAAATTACATGTTGTGAATCGACCACTTTTTCCCTTGAAAACTTGTTTGCGTTTTACTGTTGAAGGCCCATGAAATTGCCATTGAAATGCGTGGCTGAGGTTGCCATAAATTGTCACGGTTTTGCCCAATAAAGTTTGACTAAAATTGTTGTTCACACCCATGATTTTTTCTATGAAACTGAGGTCTATGTTGCTACCTTTATTGATCACAAAATTCCTTTAAAACTGTTATAGCGTTGCCCTTAATTGATGGGTTGTGTCTGCTGGTGATTGGACTAATTCGCCTAATTAGATGATTGCACCTTTAATCTATAAATGACCTTGGTTTTAGATAGCAATATCCTCGGTTACACCTTAGCCTTAATTTCCTTTTATCTATCTTTATGGTTAACTTGTGTCGGACAACAAGTGTAATAGTCAACAGGTTGTACATTAAAGTTGTTATTGTTGTTAGATAGTGCTTGGTACACTAATATTGTTATAGTGTTGAATAATAGCGTTATATTGGAAATGGGTAGCAATGTATATATAATTGTTAAATGGTTAATGAAGATTTTGTTAGATTATATTTGTAGTAAATGTTTAAATCGTGTTTTAGACTTGCTAATTGGGATGGCTTTTAAGGTAAATTTAGAATTCCCAATTGTTGACTAGTTGTGATTTAGACTCACTGACTTGTTTCACTTATAAGGTTAAATTAGAATTGCAAATAGTGACTAGCTCTAATTTGGACTGGCTAAATTAGATTTATATTTAACACCATTTTAAATCATAGATATTGACCATTTAGCCTTGATTATCGGTTGGGTTGTTGACGAAGTCATTTTTATCTTACGCTTCTCGTTGAGGGTGTTGTTGTTTATTATAAGTAATGTTTGCACTTGTTATGTGAGGATTATTGTCATAACGAAATGGGAGGTTCAATACATATGGTATCAGAGTGGGTTCAACTTGCAACTTGGGATCACTATGGCTTTCGTTGATATGATTTGATTATAATGTTGCTAATTGAGTTGACTTGTATTCGTGTAGGTAATCATGGCTAGAAGACGTTGCAGAGGCAGACGACAGGGTGCTAGGGGAGGAGGCGCGACATCTCCAGTAGCATCCACGCCTGAGGGGTCTAACCCCCAAGGAGATGAACAGGTTGTCGGGCAGGAGCAGATAACAGTTGGTGATGTGGTCGGAATGATGAGATCTTTTCATCGCATGTCTGAGGTATTGATCAGTCGTTTGGACAGAGATGAGGCTAGGGCACCGACACCCCTTGAGGTTCCACTAGGCACTCTAGTCGGTACTTGTAGCTTTCACCGTGAACTCGAGAAGGTCAAATTTCTCGAGTTCTTTGGTGCCCCGGATGGTGTAGCCGCCTAGGCATGGATGGAGAACATGGTGATGTTCTTTGCACTTCACGATTATATCTCCAACATGAAGGTCCGCATGGAAATCATTCAACTAAAGGGCAGCGCTCTTCTATGGTGGAAGACACTCCTACCACAGCTGAACATGGTCATCGAAGACATGTCATGGGAACTGTTCAAGGAAGGGTTCCAAGAGAGGTACCTATCAGAGGAATTCATTGAACATCAGCTCAATGAGTTCAATTCCTTACGACAAGGTGGTTGTACGATGCCCAAGTATGAGGCCCATTTTATGGAGCTGCTCCAGTATGCTCCGCACCTTAACACTGAGAAAATTAAGGTCAACAGGTTCGTGTTCATCCTTAACGATAGCATACGTGAAAAGGTCAGGATTTTGATGCCTCAAACCTTGCATGATGTCGTCTAGAAGGCCCTCGTAGCAGAGGAGGAGCTTATCAGCAGGGGTCATACCAGGACTCCAGCGAGACCAATAGGGCAGGTGTCATCTGGAGCACAACAACATCAGACACAAGCCAGACATACGCCGGGATATCGTTGTTTCGATATGAGATCTACTTTCACTACACCTCGACAACCGATGCCTCAGCAGCAGGCACCTTATTGAGGACCACAACATCAGCAACAATGTCGACTGCAACAACAATAGTTTAGGCCTGTTCAGTAGAACAGATGAGGATTCCAGGCCGGTGGGCTGTCATCTTCTAATTTGGGTACCAAGACTCCTAGGCCAAAGAAGGGGTGTTGGACGTGTGGGGAGCCACACTACCAGTGCAATTTCCCTGTGGAGAGGAATAGAGCATTCGGATCAGTTGGACCCACTACCATGGGAGATATGGGAAAGGCCCATCGAATTCATGTAGTGGTGAATAACTGCCATGCAGAGCATCAATCGATTGTGCTCGAGACAACATGTATCGTTGCTGATCAGACCCTTTATATTTTGATAGATCCTGGTGCTACCGAGAGTTTCATTTCTGGTGTACTACTAAAAAGGATTAACGTAAAGGTAGTTGAACATGATGATTTTAGCTTCATAGAGATGGCCTCGAGAGCCAAACAGAAGGTTGGAGGAAAGGTTACGGGGTGTACCCTTAACCTGAGAGATTTTTTTATAAGGGCCAACCTGTACATCACGATATTAGGATCTTATGATGTCATAATTGGTATGGACTGGTTGGAATTGCATGAGGCGATACTCAACTGTATGACGAAATGGTTGATCTTGGTCGATGACGAGGGACATAGATGTGTGATTGTAGGATGGAACCAAGAAGTTTCCCTGAGGTTCATCTCTTCCTTACATCTATGAAAGAGCATGCACAAGGGGTGCAAGCTTTATGCAATCCTTGCATTAAACAAGAAGGGACTAGCGGAAGGTTTAGAACACCTTCTGGTGTTGAGAGAGTTTGTCGACGTATTTTATAAGGAGTTACTTGGGATGTCGTCCAAGAGGGAATTGGAGTTTACTATAGACCTAAAACTAGGAACATAACCGATAGCTAGAACGCCTTATCGGATGTCAACCCCGGAATTACAGGACTTGAGAATGCAACTAAAGGAATTGTTGGACCTGGGAATGCTACATCCTAGTGTGTCACTGTGGGGTGCACCTGTTATTTTCATACAAAAGAAGGATGGGTCATGGAGGCTCTGCATTGACTACCATCAATTGAACAAGGCCACGATCAAGTATCAATATCCATTGTCGAGGATTGATGATCTGTTTGATCAAATGAAGGGCGCGATGTTGTTCTCAAAGATCAATTTGCGATCAGGGTATCACCAGTTACGGATTAAGGAAGATGACATCTCTAAGACTGCCTTTAAGATGAGGTTTGGACATTACGAGTTTACTATTTTACCTTTTGGACTGACAAACACCCCAAGGGTATTTATGAGTTTGATGAATGGGGTGTTCCGCAAGCACTTGGACAAGTTCCTCCAAGTATTCATTGACGATATTTTGATTTACTCTCGGACGATGGAGGAGCATGAAGAGCACTTGGGCTTGGTACTATAGTGTCTTTGAGAGCACAAATTGTATGCGAAGTTATCCAAATGCTCATTTTATCAATCGAAGATCCACTACTTAGGGCACATCATCTCCGGTGAAGGTATCGTTGTGGATCCAGCAAAGGTTGAGGTCATTATGGAATGGCCTGCGCTAACGAATGTCCCAAAAGTGCATAGTTTCATGGGTTTAGCAGGATATTATCGATGATTCATCGAGGGGTTTTCAAAGATAGCAAATCTGATCATGGAATTGCAGAAGAAAAATCGGAAGTTTGTTTGGACCTAGAAATGCATGGAAGTATTTCGGAGGCTCAAGGAGTTGTTGACAGCAACATCGATACTAAAGGTCCCAAACATGGACACAGACTTTTTGGTATGCACTGACGCATCCAAGGAAGGCTTAGGTGGAGTCTTGATGCAAGACCGACGAGTAATCGCTTATATTTCGAGGAAACTAAAAAGGCATGAGGAGAACTGCACAACGCACGATTTGGAGTTGTTAGCCATCATCTATGCCTTGAAGGTTTGGAGACACTACCTTGTTGGACGAAAATTTGAAATAAAGACCGACCACTCTGGACTACAACACATCATTACGCAAAGTGATCTGAATGCGCGACAACGGCGTTGCTCAGAATCTCTTAGCGAGTACGACTTCGAGATTGCTTACATAAAAGGGACAATGAACCGAGTGGCAGACACATTGAGTCGGAGACCATGCATCTTGTCGGTGCTGCCTCTTCAGATGAATCTACATAAAAATATTCTAACCTTACAACATGACGATGACTGGTACAAAGAGGTTGAGGGTTTTATTGGACAAAACACAATGTTGGTACCATGATTTGAAGGATTTTCATTTGATAGCGATGGTTTCTTGAGGTTTAAAAATCATATTTACATACCGCCTAACGACGAGTTGAGGATGTTGATCCTAAGCTAGGCTCATAGAGCAATTTACATGGCTCACCTGGGAGTCACGAAGATGAGGGCAGACCTTAAACCCTTATTCTTCTGGAAGGAAATGAAGGTATACATAGTCAACTATGTGGCCAGATGTCTAGAATGTCAGCAGGTAAAGGCTAAACATAGACACCCAACAAGATTACTACAACCACACGCTAGTCTGGAATCGAAATGGGAGGTTATTTCGATGGATTTTATTGTTGTATTTCCAGTGACGACAAGGAGACATGACTCAATTTTTGTAGTAGTGGACACTCTGATGAAGAGTGCTCACTTTATTCCTGTGTGTACGACGTATCAGGAACCTTACATAGCTAGAGTTTTGATCATCAATGAGATTGTGAGGTTGCATGGTGTGCCTAAGAGGATTATATCTGATTGAGGATTGATGTTTACTGGACGATTTTGGATGAGTTTCCAAGAGGCCTTGGGAACCCAACTTAACTTTAGTACTACGTATCACCCAGATACTGACGGGCACACCGAACGAATGAACCAGACCTTGGAGGACATGTTGATCATGTACGTGATGGACCAACAAAAGCGTTGGGAAGAATTCTTGCAACTAGTGTAGTTTGCTTACAACAACAGTTACCAGAGCACCATTAAAATGGCGCCTTTAGAGTTTATTTACGGGAAACTGTGTCAGACGCATTTGATTTCAGATCGGATTGAGGATAGGAAATTGGTGGGACTAGAAGCAATCCAAGAAATGGAAGAGCAAATGAAAACAATAAGACAAAGGATTAAAGAAGCGCAAGATCGACAGAAGATTTATGTCAATGTGCACCGTGTCGACCGTAGTTATGAGGTCGGCGATCGAGTCTTCTTGCAGGTTAAACCACATAAGAGTTCGATCAAGTTTGGAAAGGGAGATAAACTCTCTCTTAGGTTCATGGGACATTTCGAGATTATAAACACAAAGGGGCCCATGGCCTACCAACTAGCCTTGCCTGATTCTTTGAGGTGTATGCATGATGTTTTTCATGTATCTATTTTGAGACATTATATTAATGATCCTACACATGTTATTGACATTAGTTCCTTACATGTATCAGACGAGGGGGCACTCACGACTGAGTTGATCTGCATCTTGGATCATCGCGTTCGATAGTTACGATGTCGAACGATAGATTAGGTCAAGCTCTAGTGGGACAACTATAGTCTGTACTCGGTGACTTGGGAGGATGCATATGATATGCGTCAGTAGTTTCCATTTTTGTTTGATAGATAGAATTATGATAATGTGACACACATTATTGCAACACTTATACTATGAAACTTCAGGATGAAGTTTAGACCAAGAGGGGGTGTATGTAACATCCTGCTCTGGCGCACTGAGTGAACTTATTCTTTGAGGACACTTGCTCGCAAGTGATCTGGATTATTATGCTATTAAAACATTTGATTGTTATTGTGAGGCGTATGGGTTGATGACATGTTGTTTTACTGCCTCGACATAGACAGGTGCTATTGACTTGGTTTTATTGAGTGTGTAGGATTATGGACCTCGAGGATGTCGAGGCATCGATGGAACCCCTTGCACTCTGGATCGAGTCGGGGAGTGTACCATTGGGGTTTGATTGTTTTACTGTGATTTTAGTGCTTCTGATTAGATGATATGATATGGATATATTCTAACATGATTCGTTGATGATGCAAGTTGGCGATACCTTGCTGACTAGACTCACATGTGGAGTAAAGGGGTCACGCACGACTACCAGAGATGTTGTTAAGAACCTTAATAGGTCTACAAATAGAATCACCAGAAATACTGAATACACAATAGATCCACAAAGCAATATAGAAGAAACCACACTTTATTATTACCAAACCCTTGAGGTAGGGAAAAACCATACAATGGATCCTATTATGGAAGGGATCCTCTCCTGTTCACTTGCCTATTTGAGGGGGCATCCTCCTATTGAGCTTCATCTCCAAACACAATACTTATTTTCATGTCTCATTACATTGCTTGAACCCCTTTATATAGTGCTACCATCACCTCAGAACATTCTAGAGGATGAATCTTCTAGAAGTAGAACCTTCTAAGAAGTCCTCTTACATTTATTATATCTAATTACCAATTTATTATATCTAACTACCATAGTGGGCCTTATTTAATAATATAGTGGACCTAGTCCACCTTACATTGAATGAACTCCACTATTATCACTATGGGCCCTCTGGCACCCCCCCACTACCTCTCTAGCTACCTTACATTCCATCCTCCTTATGAAAGCATTGTCCTCAATGCTTGATGTACAACCATATACCAGGGTCCCATGGATAATTGGGGACCATAATGCTGAAGAAGACTGAAGAAAAAAGGTCCCATGTAGAAAGGAAATCCACCATGTTGAAGTAGTCCAACCACCATTGTAAGCCTGGGTCCCATGTCCAAACACTCATGTGAACTCCCCGTGGAAGATTTTGGAACCCAATAACCAACTCCAAATGATGCTTCAAATACTGACACCTATCAAGTGGATCCAAATAAGAAGATCCATCCACATAGTGGAAAAGGGTCATAGCAGAATCTGAAAGGAATAATACCACTATAGAATATGTAGATTGAACGATGGTAACTAGCTCTTTATGTGGGACATTGATCTTCTCTACATAAGGTGAAGTAGTGTCATCAAATAAAATATGGAAGTGGTTGTCATCCCAGAAATGACAACTATCCATATACCAATCATCACAATCGTCCTCAAAATCATACCAAGCATATATTTCTTGATTATATTCATCACTGAGGCCCTCCATAAGAAATATCTCCTACATGTTATTCAATGAATCTTGAATACTACAAAAACTATCATTGAGTCCGTTTGTGAGGCTGTCTGTGAGGCTGTTTGTGAGGCCATGTACAAATGCATTCAATCTGTCACCCGATGTGTGAAACAATTGGGCTTTGAATGATTCAAGAATTTATTTTAGGTTTTGAGAAGAAATATCCATCTTAACACCCTATGAACTCTTCATTCCATCAACCATCATGAAAAAAAACCAAAAATAGACCGAATAATTTTTGGCAGAAAGTCGCGGCTTTTTCCTGGAAAAACCCTAAAAAATTGTTGAAGTTAAAATGCTCATAACTTCACTTCCTGGACTCCGTTTCGGATTTTTTTTTTTTTTAAATTGGGTGAAATTCTGAGAGGAACTCATATCTGTAATTTATTTTGAAAAATTCAGCCTCCAAATTCTACAAAAGTAAAAAAAAAATTGCGTCGTCGTCCGCGGAAAAAACCTTGAAAAATTGCAGATTTTAAAACCTCAATATCTTGACCTTCCGGAATCCGTTTCGGACAATTTTTTTTTCAACTTGTGTGTTTTTCTGGGAGGAACTCAGATATACAACCTCTTTCTGAAAATTTTTCATAGAAATATATCAAAAAGTTCTGGAATATCGTGGCCCTCTTTTTTCTTCTCCGAAAAAAATCTGTAAAAATAAAAACTATTTGCCCACAATATCTGCCAAGGAAAGTGCTCTGATACCACTTGTTAAGAACATGAATAGGTCTACAAATATAATCACCACAAATACTGAATACACAATAGATCCACAAAGCAATATAGAAGAAACCACACTTTATTATTAGCAAACCCTTGAGGTAGGGCAACACGATACAATGGATCCTATTATGGAAGGGATCCTCTCATGTTCACTTGCCTCTTTGAGGGGGCATCCTCCTAGTGAGATTCAGCTCCAAATACAATACTTCTTTTCATGTCTCATTACATTGCTTGAACCCCTTTATATAGTGCCACCATCACCTAAGAACATTCTAGAGGAGGAATCTTCTAGAAGTAGAACCTTCTAAGAAGTCCTCTTACATTTA
>JZKD02S0150557.1:201572-217907 GCA_000966675.3 Picea glauca
TAGAGATAATGCTTCATTAATGCATTATGTTGAGTTGGAGATTGATTTGAAGATTTGTAGGAGGATGTTGAGATATTCTCTCAACCTATCCCTCCAAGAGTGGAGTTAGTTGGATCTGAATCCATCTTTATATATGTGTATTGTGTTGTGTCTATTAAGAAGTAATACAATATTATTTTGTGTGTAATTTTCAAGTTATGGCTGCTCTCTTAAATTCTGACTTTAGAGCCATCAAGGAACGAAGTACATCGGATTAGGAAGTTTGAATGTACGGGCACCCACAGCACTGCCAATAATATCGGTCCATTGGTCTCCAACATTACCCCATATACGATATCCATCCTTCATCAATTCCTCCCCCTTGCCTGACTTGAATACTGCCTCACTCTTTCCTTTCTCGGCATGCTCTCTACATTCATATATCATCCACGAAAGCCTTCAACATTAGTCTCATTTCATAACATACGTAAATTATGAATGAAAATGGCGGAACAAGAAAATAAATATACCTTAGAATAAGTCCAGCATAGACAGTATAACCCTGCGAAACGAGATTTTCGTTGGTAATGTTATGTTGAGATTCATCCCTTTCTGTGAGAAAGAAAATCTGGTATCCGGAGGTATTGAGATGATAAATTGTGAAGTAAGAAATGTAGAGAGAAATGAACATAGTAGAAAACAGTATTCAGTATATTGAGAATGTAAGGGAAAAGTACAATGAAAGGAGTTAACGAAGAAGTTATGTGCAAAGGGAAATAGCTGAGTTAAATAGGCTCAAGCAAATCAAGAAAAGAAAATACAGTTGACCAGGACAGCGGGCAGTGTACAATTAGCCTGTTGAGGTTACATTATATTTAACACTCCCTCTTAAACTCAACAGTTACAAACATCAACACTGATTATGCCCAAGTGTTGTCTCTAAAAATCAAAAACAGATTTTCCCAGTGGCTTTGTGAAGATATCTGCGAGTTGATCTCGAGAACCACAGAATTGGAGTGCAATGTCACCATTATTGACGAGCTCATGAATGAAGTGAAAGCGAGTGTCAATGTGTTTGTTTTTCTTGTGAAACACATAATTTTTGGATAGAGCTATTGTTGAAGTATTGTCACAGAAAATAGGAGTTGGATCATTTTCTATATGTGACATATCTTTCAATATTCTTCTCAACCACACAGCTTGACAAGAAGCTGAGGTGGCAGCGACATACTCGGCCTCTGCAGAAGATATTGATATAATTGGTTGTTTATTTGATGTCCATGAGATCAGATTCTTGCCCAGGTGAAAAACATGTCCTGAGGTGCTTTTCTTGTCATCTAGGCTGCCTGCAAAATTACTGTCTGTGTAACTAGAAAGTTGATTACTATCAGATTTAATGTACCATAAGCCAAAATTGAGAGTTCTTGCAACATATCTCAGAATCCGTTTTGTCATTTTCCAGTGAGAATCTTTGGGAGATTCCATGAATCTAGAAACAAGGCTAGTTGCATACATAATATCAAGCCTAGTTGTTGTAAGATACAACAAACTACCTACTAAACTTTTGTACAGGGTAGGGTCCACTGTAGGGCCTTCATCTTTCTTGCTTAATCTTGTGCCTAGGGGTATAGGGGTTTATGCTGGATTGCATTCTTCCATGCAGAATTTTTTGATGATGTCTGTTGCATACTTTTTTTGACAGACAAAAAATCATTTGGTTGATTGATCAACCTCAATTTCCAAAAAATATTTCATGATGCCAATATCTGTCATATCAAACTCAGATTGCATGGCATGTTTAAAATTGGTTAATTCAAGATTTCTAGGATATATCATGTCATCAACATATAAACATACAATCAAAATTTTACCGTGCTGATCAGTTTTGGTGTAAAGAGTTTGCTCATTTTGACTTCTGCTGAAACCACTTTTGATCAGATAAGTGTCAATTCTGTTGTACCAAGCTCTTGGAGCTTGATTTAAGCCATACAAGGCTTTCTTCAACCGATATATTTTGGCTGACTGCTCTTGGACTTCAAATCCAGGTGGTTGATCGACATAAACTTCTTCTTCTAAGAAACCATTTAGGAATGCTAATTTGACATCCATCTAGTATACTTTCCATTTATGTTGGGCTGCTATGGCTAATAGAGTTATTACAGTGTCTAATCTTGCTACTGGAGCAAAAGTTTCACCATAATCAGTACCAGGTTGTTGTGAGAATCCTTTGGCAACAAGTCTTGCCTTGTGTTTTTCGATCTACCATTTTTCATTGAGTTTAGTTTTGTAAACCCACTTGACACCGATACTTTTCTTCTGACTTGGAAAATCAACAAGATCCCATGTCTTGCTCTTCTCAATGGACTAAATTTCTTGGTTCATGGCTTAAACCTAATGTGGCTCCTTAGCTACTTCTTTAAAAGATGTAGGTTGACGTGACATTAATGCAAAAATATTGTGTTGTTCAAAATCATCCAACTAATGATGGATTTCTCTCAAACTTCGAGTTCTCTGATTTTGAATTTCAAAGGATGAGTCTCTGCTGGAAGTTGAGTTATCATGAGAATTTTCAGATCGTCCGTGTACCTGCAATCTTGGAAGGACAGGTAGAGGTATTTGTTGTCCTGAATTTTCTGTGTTTTCAGAACTTGGCAGCAATGGATTTTGATTTTCTAGTTGTTGATTTTCTGATTCATTCCAGAATTGATTTTCCAGAAATTTTACATCTCTGCTGAGAATTAGTTTCTTGGAGATTGGATTGTAAAGCCTGTAGGCTTTAGATGTTTCACTGTATCTAGTAAAGATACATTTCTCACTTCTGTCATCAAGTTTCTTCCTTAATTCGGAAGGTATGTGAGCGTATGCTATGCATTCTAATGTCCTTAAATGTGCAACATTTAGCTTTGTCCCACTCCATGCTTCTTGAGGGAATTTCATCTTTAGACTTGTGGTTGGAGATCTATTCAAGAGATAAATTGAGCTTACTACTACTTCAGCCCAAAAAATATTTGACAAACTTTTCTCTTTGAAAAGTGTTCTTGCCATATTCATTATTGTCTAATTTTTCCTTTCAGCCACTCCATTCTATTGTGGAGTATACCTGGTTGTTGTTTGCATGATAATGCCTTATGATTTGCAGAAATTTACAAATTCATTGGAGTTGTATTCTCCTCCTCTATTGGACCTGAGTGCTTTTATATATTTGCCACTCTGTTTTTCAGCTTCTGCTTTGAATTCCTTGAATTTTGCAAAAGTTTCAGACTTGTGTCTGAGAAAATAAATCCAGATTTTCCTGCTAAAATCATCAATAAACGTTAGAAAGTAAGAGCTACCACCTATTGACTCTGTTTCCATTGGTCCACATAGGTCAGTGTGAACAAGTTCAAGATGTTGTTTGGCTTGAGTTGTGGACTGTGGAAAACTAGTTCTCTTATGTTTTCCAAGTATGCAAGACTCACATGGGGAATTTTGTTCTTTGAAGATGGAAAGGCCTTTGACCATGGAGTGTTTCTGAAGAAGACTTAGACTCTAAAGGGGTAGATGTCCAAATCTTGTATGCCAAACCATTGTTTCATTCAAGGTGGATGCACTTTGTGCATATGGTTGAATCAGATTTGTCGTTCTGAATGTAAGGGGAAACATGGGTGCACTTTGTGCATATGGTTGAATCAGATTTGTAGTTCTGAGTGTAAGGGGAAACATCCTATTCTGAGTCATGTGGATTTCAGAAATCAATTTTCTGCTTGGGATTTTTCCAAATATCTTGCAAGATGCTCCCTCAAAGAATACCTTATAGCCATGTTCAATGAGCTATGCTACACTTAGCAGATTATGTTTCAGATCTAGAACATGATAGACATTGTCTATTTCTTTCTTTTTATTTTCTTTAGTAAGAATAGGTACAGTTCTTTTGCCTTGAACCTTGACTAAGGAATCATTTCCAAGTGGAATATCAGATGAGATTGAAGAATCAATGCATGAAAGTAAATCTTTGTTACTTGTCATGTGATTGTTGCATCCATTGTCCAACAACCAGAGATCTTTAGAATGTTCTTCAGTCTTGTGGCATGAGAGAAACATACCTTTTGGTGTTTCTCTTGTACGATTTGACACATGTGCTCTGCCTGAGTGATGATCTGCCTGCTTCTTCCGGCATTCAGATTCATAGTGCCCATATTTTTTGCAATAATAGCATTGTATGCTTGATTTGTCATTTGATCTTCTCCCTCTGCCTCTTTGAGGCTGAAAATTCTGATTCTGGTGTTGTTGTCTGTGACCTTGGAAATTTTGATGCTGGCTCTGTTGTCTGTTACCTCCATTCGAGTGCTGGTCACTTGTAGTACTCCCTCATCCTTGGTGACCTCTACCTCTTCCTCTGCCTCTCCCTCTGTGACGCAATCACACTCCTCGGAGCACAATCACTTCACCAGGACCTTCTTTCCTCTCGGCCCGAAGAGCGTCAATGCTCTTCTATCTCCCAATCGAAAGATCTGCACCCACAGTTCTCGTTTCGCGATCCCCCTTACTTACTTATCGGAGGATCGAAACTTCACGCTTTGCGAGTTCTCTATTGATCTACTGGGCTCTCAAATCCCCGAGACCCGACACATCAGTCAACGCTGACTTTGTTCTTTCCCTTATCGAAACTCCGCTCTATCGCGATCTCGCCCTTTGCGACACCAAGCGCTCGGCTTTCCCAACTCCAATACACGAGACGCCGAAAATCCGAGACTCGTGATCTCGGTTCCTCGTGATCTCGCCACTCATGAGGTCAATTAATTATCCCCTCGTCTCCCGAGGCCCGAATCGTCGATACTTGAAGTATCGCTACCTCACGACTTCGCTGCTCGCGAGGCCAAATAAACTCTCTGTCAATTCCCGACGACCTAGACGTCGAAACGTCGATATCTCGTGTCACCTGCCACGTCACCCTGCTGTGGCCCACACCATCCACGCAATCATCGGGGCTTCACTTCTCGCACTATCGCGACTTCCACAACCAAGTATTTCACTCTTTCCCCGCAATGGCCCGATAACTGATCTATGCGTAGGTCCATGCTCCTCGTGATCCCGATCGACAACTCTTGTTCTCCCAAACTTAGAACCTTCTTTCGCCTGCACTGTGGATTCCTGCACTCCGTGAGATCTAACGATTCACCGAAACTCGTTGATTCCCCATGAAGAATACTGACCATCCACTTTCCTCCTTGTGCAATCCACGAACAAGAAGGGTTTCTCCACGAGACTTGTTCGTCACCTTGCGACTCTTCTGTTCACCTGCTCGCATAACTTCTCTCCACTGCCCTTCAAAAACTTTGAAGGCCTATTCCTTCTGAGCTTTTATCACAGCTTTCGAGTCCCTTCCGGAAACTCCCTGCATGCACTCCTTGCAGCAAATCTTCAAACACAACTAAGTGTTGAAGTCTTCTTGACTCTGTGCATGTCTGCAGCAGCAGTCTTTCACTTCCTTTGCTTAGAATTGCAACTCTAAGACTTCGTCTAGCTTGCACATCCCTTGCACGGCTCTGGTGCCAAAACTGCACTTCTGAGAACTTAGAACAAAAGTTACCTCTATTTGAACCCTTCTGTCAACGCACTCCTTGCGGACGATTCAACTGCACTCCTTGCAGGAATTCTCTAGTTCGAGATAGGGAAACAATTGAAACTAACTCCTGGTTCTCACAGACTTCAATTCAACCATGAAATCACATACACAGCACATGAAAGAAAATGTATGACCAGAAGCAAACATTCATGAGCATATTAACACAAATACACAGAGAATAACACAAACCATGAATTTGAATTAGAACTCTTCTATTAATCCAAATATCTGTACATGGGTGTTTTCATACACTTCTCTGCATGCTCTTCTCTCCTGAATGCTCTTGGCTAATGTTACAATGTACAAAGGAGGGTCTCTATATCTCGTTTCCCTCTTGTGCTCTAAAGCTATCAAATCTAGAATTAAATATTCTATCTACTTACATTAATTCTATTAAATGCCTCATCTACCTAAGGATGTGAGCTATCCGTTCAAGGCCCATTACAGTATACAAAGTGTGCTTCATCAAATCAACACATTAATGTTCTACGCAACAGGTTTCAAGGTGCAATCCAAAAAGAAATCGCACTGGCTTGTCCAGCTGTCTCCCACTTTCGCGCTGGCTCGCTTGACGTGGATGATGCTCCTGCATCATACTCCCTTGCTTGAAAATTTTCATGGGCTCCTGTCCATGAGCTCCTGCATGGTATGTCCATGCTTCTGTATGACTGCTTCATTTTCCCAGCTGGCATCTTCCACTGGGTGATTCTTCCATTTGACCAGATACTCGAAGTATTCTTTTCTTCTGGTCTTCTTACCCACTCGCTTATCCAGTATGCATTCCATCTGCGGCTTTTCTGCAATCGGCATTTGCTTCTGCCACTGAACCACTGGTTGTTCATCACTCTTAGCTCCTGCTTCTGTAGCCTTATATGGATATAAGTCTAAGACGTTGAATGTCGGAGATATTATGATCTCGTCCGGCAATTCAATCTCATAAGCATTTTCTCCCAATTTCTTTAGGACTCTGAATGGCCCAATTTTCTTCATTTTCAATTTGTTGTATGTTCCCCTTGGGAACCTTTCCTTCCTCAAATGTGCGAGAACCAGATCGCCAACCTCAAATTGAAGTTGTCTCTGATGCTGATCTGCTCTGCATTTGTACTCCTGATTTGAATCCATCAGTCGTTGCTTCACTCTACCGTGAAGTTCTCTCATCGCCTCAGCGAACTCTGCTGCACTAGCGTTGCTAGTAGCAATCTGTCCTGAATCCTGCAATTCAGAAACTCCTCTCGGCTATGTGCCATACACAATCTGAAATGGGCTTCTACCTGTACTCTTGTTCACCGAGTCATTATATGTGAACTCTGCCTATGGCAATACACTATCCCAGCTACTATGGTGCTCTGTCACCAAGCTTCTCAACAAATCTCTCAGACTTCGATTCACCACCTCCGTCTATCCATCCATCTAAGGATGATAAGCAGAACTAAATGCCAGATTAGTTCCTAGCTTCTTCCATAGTTCCCTTCAAAAATGCCCAATGAACTTAGTATCTCTGTCTGAAACTATACTTTTCGGCAGTCCATGAAGTCTAACGATCTCTTTGAAAAACAAATTCACGATGTGAGTCGCATCGCTTATTTTCTAGCATGGAATGAAGTGTGCCATCTTTGAAAACCTATCCACCACCACAAAGATAGAATCAACTCCTCTTTGTGTCCATGGAAAACCCAATATGAAATCCATGCTTACCGCCTCCCATGGTCTCTCCGATATGGGAAATGGCTGATAAAAACCTGCATTCTGCTTCCTTCCTTTTGAATGCTGACAAATCCGACACCTGTCAACAAACTGTTTGACATCCGCATGCATCCCTAGCCAAAAATATGATTTGCTCAGCTTCGCGAATGTTTTGTCATGGCCAAAGTGTCTTGCTAATCCACTGCTATGCTTCTCCTTCAACAGGTTTTCCCTCATGGAGCAATTTGGAATACACAGCTGATTGCCTCTGAACTGCAATCCTTCCTGGATCATGTAATCTATCCAAGGAATCTGATCTCTGAGAACTGGATTCTTAGCTGCTTCATACGCTTCCCCAAAATCCGCATCTTCTGCGTACATGTCCCTGAGATTTTCAAAACCCGAAGTTTTGACTTGAAACTCCTGCAGCAACAAACATTTCCTGCTCAAAACATCAACCACTTTGTTAGCAGTACCTGAAATATGCTTTATCACAAATGTAAAATTCTGCATATACTCTACCCATTTTGTGTGTTTCTGATTCAACTTCTCCTGTTGAGTCACAAACTGTAATGCATGATTATCACTGTACAATACAAATTCTTTTGGAATCAAGTAATGCCTCCACTTCTTCAGTGCCTGTATGATAGCATAAAATTCCTTATCATACGTGGATTATTTCAGCTTCGCGTCATCCAACTTCTCATTGAAATATGCAATTTCCATGTCTTCCTGACTCAGGATAGCTCTTATGGCATACCCACTCACGTTACATTTCACCTGAAATCTTTTCTGAAAATATGGCAACACTAACACTGGTTGCTCTGTGATCTTTCGCTTCAACAGATTGAAGCTATTCTCAGCCTCTACTGTCCAATGAAAAAACTTGTGCCGCTTCTTCACTGTGTCCATCATCACTGTGCTAATTTCACTGAAATTCCTGATGAATTTTCTGTAGAAGCTAGCTAAACCATGGAAGCTTCTCACCTCGAAAACATTTCTCGGTGATGGCCAATTTTTGATCACGTCCACCTTCTCTGGGTCCATCCTCAACTCATTAGCCGAAATAACAAAACCTAAATAAATGAGTTGTGTCTTCATAAATGAGGACTTCTTCATATTAATCAACAGCTTCTCTTGCTGTAACTTTCTCATCACAATGGCCAAATGCTTCAAATGTTCAGCCTCTGATTTACTGTAAATCAGTATGTCATCCAAATAAACAATGATGAACTTTCTGATGAACTCCCTCAGGACTTCATTCATCAGCCTCATAAAATTACTTGGTGCATTCGTCAAACCAAACGGCATAACCAACCATTCGTACAAACCCTCGTTTGTCTTGAACGTTGTTTTCCACTCGTTGCCTTCCCTCATGCAAATTTGGTGGTATCCGCTTTTCAAATAAATCTTTGAAAAATAATTTTCCCCACTCAGGCAATCCATCAGATCATCCATTCTCGGCAGTGGAAATCTGTACCTGATGGTTATCTTGTTAATCTCTCTTGAATCGGTGCACATCCTCCAGCCTCCGTCTTTCTTCGGACTGAGCACTGTTGGAACAGCACATGGACTCAAGCTCTCTCTGACCAATCCTTTGTCCATCAAATATTGGACTTGTCTTTTGACTTCCTCATTCTCCTGCGGCGTCAACCTGTACGTGGCTTTATTTGGCAAACTTTCTCCTGGTATGAGATCTATGTGATGACTCACACTTCTCATTGGTGGCAACGAATGAGGTAATTCATCCACTATGATATTAGTGAACTCTTCCAGCAGTTCCTGAATCTCAATCGGCAAATCATCCACTCGTGTACTAGTCAGGACAATTCTCGGCTTCCTGACCACAAAGAATTGTGGATCTTCCTTCTTCTCCATTTCTGAAAGAAGTTCCTTCCCACTCATGAGAAGTACTGTATTGCCTACTTCTGGCTTCACTTCCTTATCCTTTATCGGAAGCAACATATGGGTTTTCCCATTCTTCTCCAGAGTATATGTGTTCATTCTCCCGTCATGAATCACATTTCTGTCATATTTCCATGGTCTACCTAGTAATAAATGACATACATCCATGGGAATAACATCACACAAGATTTTATCATTATATCCCCCTATTTTGAACTCAACCAAGCATTGTTTGGTGACACTTACCTGATGTCCCTTCTGTAGCCACGAAACTTTATATGGACTCGGGTGATCAGTTGTCTCCAGCTCTAGTTTCTCCAGCATCTCGGTTGAAATGAGATTATCGGTGCTTCCACTGTCCACAATGACCTTGCATTTCCTATCCTTGGTTTTGCAAGCTGTCCTGAACAGTCTGGTCCTTTGTACTGAATTCTCCACCTCTTTCTCAGGTGTCAAAAGGACTTTATGCATCCCAAGTGATCTTCCACTTTCTACATATTCTGACTCAGCATCACATCTCTGCACTTCTGCGATGTGAGTTTCCCCTGTATCTTTCTTTTTCTCTGGACACTCAAATGACTTTTGCCCATTTTTCCCACATGCGAAACATGTGATTACTCCTCCTCTTCCTCTACCTCGACCTCTAGTACGAGGAAAAGTGTTTGCATCAGCATAATCCCCTCGCTGATCGTTCTGTTGTCCTCTGGGCTCAACATATGGCTGCCTCTGTGAGGTTCCGCCTCTTTCAACCTTACCCTGAGGTTTCTTCCATTCCTCCCTGGACTTCTGGAATTTGTCCTGGGTAACTGATTTACCCTTGGGCTGACTTCTGCCTCGTCCTCGCTGTCCCTGTTTTCAGCTCAGCTTCTCTTCGGCTTTCAAAGCCAATTGGTAAGCATCTTCCACCGTTCAGATGGTTAGCATGCTTAGCTCATCCTGAATGTCATATCTCAGACCATTCAAATATCTAGCAACCTTCTCATCATCGCTCTCCCGATGACCTGCTCTAATGTTCAGTCAATAGAATTCCTCAGTATATTCCTTGACTGTCATCAGCTTCTGTCTCAGGTTCTGCATTCGCCTGAACAGTGTGATATGATAGTCTCTTGGGATGAACTTCGCCTTCATCGTTGCAATCATTCGATCCCAGCTCTTTATCTTCTGCTTGCCCTTGCAGCGCCTGTCAGCTTGTAGCTCGTCCCACCACAATGTTGCATGTCCCTTAAAGCGCGTAACTGCATGCTTGACTTTCTTATCTTCTTTCACATCTTCATAATCGAAGTATGTGTCAAGAGCCCTCATCCAATCTAGTAGCTCCTCTGCATCCAGATTTGCTTCGTAGACTGGAATGTCCATTTTCGCCTTCGCACCCATCCTTGCGATGGCTTTGATCAACCGCTTGGTTGATGCATCTTCTGTTGTGACCTCTTCTTCATGTCCAGCTTCCTCTTCAACATCGGAATCACTAAGATCCCCTGCACCAACTCTGCGTCTTTGAGTTGTCTCCATCTCCTCAAGCCTTGCTCGAAGATCTCTCATCTGCCGCTCCATTTTTGGATTTCCTACTGGCCTGCCTCTTCTTCGCACCTCCCTATCTTTCGGTCTGGTGACTGTCTTTCCCTTCTGGGCGGCATCGTGAATTCTCCCTCTCTGCAATAGAAAGTAAAGATATTCCCGCTCTGATACCACTCCGACGCAATCGCACTCCTCGGAGCACAATCACTTCACCAGGACCTTCTTTCCTCTCGGCCCAAAGAGCGTCAATGCTCTTCTACCTCCCAATCGGAATATCTGCACCCACAGTTCTCGTTTCGCGATCCCCCTTACTTGCTTATCGGAGGATCGAAACTTCGCGCTTCGCGAGTTCTCTATTGATCTACTGGGCTCTCGAATCCCCGAGACCCGACGCACCAGTCAACGCTGACTTCGTTCTTTCCCTTATCGGAACTTCGCTCTATCGTGATCTCGCCCTTCGCGACACCAAGCGCTCGACTTTCCCAACTCCGATACACAAGACGCCGAAAAGCCGAGACTCACGATCTCTCTTCCTCGCGATCTCGCCACTCGTAAGGTCAATTAATTATCCCCTCGTCTCCTGAGGCCCGAATCGTCGATACTTGAAGTATCGCTACCTCGCGACTTCACTACTCGCGAGGCCAAATAAACTCTTTGTCGATTCCCAACGACCGAGATGTCGAAACGTCGATATCTCGTGTCACCTACCACGTCACCCTGCTATGGCCCACACCATCCACGCAATCGTCGGGGCTTCACTTCTCGCACTATCGCGACTTCCACGACCAAGTCTTTCACTCTTTCCCCGCGATGGCCCGATAACCGATCTACGGGTAGATCCACGCTCCTCTTGATCCCGATCCACGGCTCCTGTTCTCCCGAACTTAGAACCTTCTTCCGCCTGCACTGTGGATTCCTGCACTCCATGAGATCTAACGATTCACTGAAACTCGCTAATTCCCCACGAAGAATACTGACCATCCACTTTCCTCCTTGTGCAATCCACGAACAAGAAGGGTTTCTCCAAGAGACCTGTTTGTCACCTTGCGACTCTTCTGTTCACCTGCTCATGTAACTTCTCTCCACTACCCTTCAACAACTTTGAAGGCCTATTCCTTCTGAACTTTTCTCACATCTTTCGAGTCCCTTTCGGAAACTCCCTGCACACACTCCTTGCGGCAAATCTTCAAACACAACTAAGTGTTGAAGTCTTCTTGACTCTGCGCACGTCTGCAGCAGTAGTCTTTCACTTCCTTTGCTCAGAATTGCAACTCTGAGACTTCGTCTAGCTTGCACACGCCTTGCACGGCTCTGGTGCCAAACCTGCACTTATGAAAACTTGGAACAAAAGTTACCTCTATCTGAACCCTTCTGTCAATGGACTCCTTGCAGACGATTCAACTACACTCCTTGCAGGAATTCTCTAGTTTGAGATAGGAAAACAATTGAAACTAACTACTGGTTCTCATAGACTTCAATTCAACCATGAAATCACATACACAACACATGAAAACAAATGTATGACCAGAAGCAAACATTCATGAGCATATTAACACAAATACACAGAGAATAACACAAGCCATGAATTTGAATCAGAACTCTTCTATTAATCCAAATATCTGTACATGGGTGTTTTCATACACTTCTCTGCATGCTCTTCTCTCTTGAATTCTCTTGGCTAATGTTACAATGTACAAAGGAGGGTGTCTATATCCCGTTTCCCTCTTGCGCTCTAAAGCTATCAAATCTAGAATTAAATATTCTATCTACTTACATTAATTCTATTAAATGCTTCATCTACCTAAGGACGTGAGCTATCCGTTCAAGGCCCATTACAATATACAAAGTGCGCTTCATCAAATCAACACATTAATGTTCTGCGCAACAGGTTTCAAGGTGCAATTCAAAAAGAAATCGCGTTGGCTTGTCCAGCTGTCTCCTGCTTTTGCGCTGGCTCGCTTGACGTGGGTGATGCTCCTGCATCACTCTGCTAAAGGAAAACTGAGTTTTGAAGGCATTGGAGATTGACTCAACTGTGAGATGTAGTCTGGTCTCATGTGTCACCAGGGAATCGATTAATTCATCCGTTGAAAAACGTGACAGATCCTTGGATTCAAGAATTGTTGTAACAACCATTTCGAATTTCTTTGGTAAACTTCTGAGGACTTTCTCAACAATGCGTTGATTAGTGATGACTTCACCAGTCAATCTGATCTAGTTCACGATTCCCATGACTCTGGTCATGAACTGATCCACATTTTCAGACTCTGTCATTCTTAAAGTATCGAATTGCATCCTCAAGGTCTGCAGTTTGACTGCTTTGACCCTGTCATTGCCTTGGTAGGCTGATTTAAGGATGTCCCAAGCCTGTTTTGAAGTACCAGCGCCTGTGATTTTTTAGAAAATTGAATCATCCACAGTTTGAATCCAAAATTTATCTTTATTTCTCTCTTCCTCTGAGTTGCCTGAGCAATTCTCTGCTCGTTTGTCATGGAAGAAAGGTCTGCTAGATCTGGTTCCACATATCCAAGATCCACTATATCCCAGCACTCTTGTGCTTGTAAGAACGATCTCATTCGAAGAGACCAGAACTCATAGTTCTTTCCAAGAAGAATCAGACCCTCAGTTTGTCCTAAAGTGCTAGATGTCGCCATATTTTAAAGAATTTAACAAAACAAAAAAAAAAAAAAATGTTAGAAAATTTTGTATTTACCTGTTTCTCGCGTGTAAAACCATGTCTGCTAATTTCTTGCAGTGACTTCGGAACTCTGTGATTCAAGATTTTACGAGTTTTGACTTTACGAGTTTTGGCTTCGCGATTCTAACTTCGAGACTTCGTTATGCGAGTCCTCCGAATTCTTGTCTCTCCAACTTTCGATCGCCGAAACGTCGAAGAGAGCTTAACGGCCTTGGATTGGCCCTTGGTCTTCATTCAATGTGACTATGCGCCTAAATATTAAAGCGCTGCCGACTTTTCGTGAATCGGGGAATCGCGATGCCTTCACCGGTTCTTTGTCCCTCAATTTTCTGAAATCCAAAATATCCTGGCGCTAATGCCTTTTCGGGATTTCAAGTTTCGAGACTTCAACGGTTTTGCTGCGACGATCCTGGGTTCATCAGACTCCCAGTGTGTGAAGTGCTGAAATTTCGCTTTGGACTATCAACGGTCTAGATCCTCCTATGATCTGACGGTCTAGATCCTCTCGGGATTTCACAACTCGTTATTTCGTGAGTTTTGAACTCTCATCACGACGTTCTCCAAACAGTGAACTCCAAAATGCTGAAATGAGATGGCACTTGGATCTACTCCCACTTGTCCTTTGAGATGGACGGTCTAGATTCTTTCTCAAAATTTTCTTTTGAGTAATTTCATGATTTCAGGATTTCGCGACTCAAGCACCTGATCTCGTGTCCTCTTGACCCCCGACATACTGATACACAAAATGCTGAAATGGCAAAGTGTTCTTCTCCTTTCGAAAAATCTCTCGAAATCCTGGATTGCTTCCACGTGTCTCCTCAAGATGGATGGTCCTCCTACGTTTCATGATTTCGCGACTTGCCATCCTCGGTGACACAAATCCTCTGTCAACTTTAACCCTGGTAGCCGAAATACCAACGGTTTCCTCGATCTCCGCCATGTGTCCCAACGAATGGATGACTGTGATCTTTTTGGGATTTCGCGATTTCGCGTATCGGGGTTTGGAGTGCAGTCTTCTTTTCTTGTCCAACTCTCGATTCTCGATTTTGCGATAGACTCAGATCGATGACTCATGATCTTTCTTGATCCAACGGTCCAAAATGACTCGGGATTTCATGATTCGCAAATTCTCACGGTAGTCTTCTGACCTTTACACCCTGCGAGTCAGTAAAATGTCGAGATCTCACCATGTGTCCTCCTTGATGGATGGTCCTAACGATTTCGTGACTTCACAAGTTGAAATTTGTCCTGTGCGCTCCAAAGGACTAAACCTCATGCACTTTCTCACGGATCCGACGGCTATCGGTCCTCTGCGTAAGATCTAACGGTTGTTATTCTTTGCCTTTTATGCGTTGTCCTCATTCTTTCTGAACTGAATTTTCGCCTCCGATCTCTTCGCAGGACGAATCTTTACAGTTGCGATTTCTCGTTCTTGGCTCCTCTGACGTGTTCTTTGCTGGCTTTGCAAGGATTTTCTCTTGTAGAAGAACAATTCGTGAATCTTTCAAAGATTTGAAAGAATTTCATGAGTTCTTTAAAGCTTATTGTTCTCTGCTGCAATCTTTGATGGAGGAGAGATATTTCCCGAAGTTCTTTAAACAATTATGCCTCTTACAGGAATCTTTCACGAATTTGAACGAATTTTTTGAATTCTTTAAATGTGCTTGCCTCCTGCAGCTCTTCTTTGTGAATCTTTGACGAATCTGTAATTGTTCACGAATCTTTAAACTTTCTCCTTCCTCCTGTTTCTGCTTCCTTGATCTTTTGAACGTATAGCTCTCTGCTTCCTCTACAAGCTTCCTACACTGATCTTTTGAGAGTATTACGGACAGCTTTCCAAGCCTTGCGAAAAGTCTCTGTCGCGTGCTCTCGAGATCCGTGTACGCTCTGTGCTGTGAGGATCATGTTGCTCTCCAACCTGTGTGAAGAGGCTTACTACTGTTGCTCTGATACCATGATAAATTGTGAAGCAAGAAATGCAGAGAGAAAAGAACAGAGTAGAAAACAGTATTCAGTATATTGAGAATGTAAGGGAAAAGTACAATGAGAAGAGTTAACGAAGAAGTTATGTGCAAAGGGAAATAGCTGAGCTAAAAGCAAATTAAGAAAATAAAGTACAGCTGGCCAAGACAACTAGCAGTGTACAGTCAGCCTGTTGAGGTTACATTATATTTAACAGCTTGTACATACCCAAAATAGCAGGAAGAGCAACAGATTTACCACTTCCAGTTGTTAAAGGAGACAAGGTCAAAGGGAATTCCACTGTACAATCAGTCCAAGTCCAGAGGAATTATTTTTTTCCTTCGGGATAAACTAACATCGAATTCTTCAATAAACATTCGAAGCGTTAAAAGTACTAAAATTTGTTTCGCATATTAAATTTTTTATATCTATGTTATTCTTTTCTGACTGAAAGAGCTATATTACCATGCTACAAATAGCCTAGCACGAGTCCATATCTTTCATGCCAAGCGAGGTATCAAAACTTGAGATGCCAATTTCAACATAGAGATGCTAAGATTGAGATTGGCATACAAGTTTGGCAAGTCCAGTATTTATACCTTTAGGAAAAATCGATTTTTCCTTAAGGGTGTTAAAGATCGATTTGTTTTGTCAGCCATATTAATATGACCTTTGATATATTTATATTTTTAACGTATACTCTCTTCAGCACGCCAGGATAACTGAAAGCTGAGTTGTCAACCTCGTAGTGTTTTAAAATTTAAATGAATAAAAAGATATACACGAATCAACGGACATCTGCCCACGAACAAGGTGTGCAGCAACCGGCTTCTCTGTCACAATTGTCTAATATAAAAACGACTAATAAGATTTAAGTAAGATCGATAGAGGGTTTACCCAAATTTTCGCCCCATATAATATTCGAGATTGGACAAGGCCGTGCCATCTACATCCAATAGCCACGCATCCTTACCATCGCCGACCGGGC